>JAKSZT010054527.1:338230-354349 GCA_026826555.1 Tolypeutes matacus
TGTGAACAAGAGAATACCATCAAGTCCACTCTAGTCCATAGTTCTTCCCCCAATCCTGAGGGGACTGGGATGGTGATGTCCACTCCAACTCCAAGTGAGAGAGGGCTTATATCCCATGGATATGGTGGGTGAGATGATCCTGCCTGCAGATGCACTTTGTTAGAATAAAATGAAAGATAAACCTTTTACTTGGATTCATTTATTTGGATTATTAGGGGCAAAGGAACCATGATGGTGAGCATTATGGGAAAGATATTCCTTCTATAATGAGCAAAAGGGTAAGTGCAAATTTACAGTGCACCTACTTTATTTTCGAAACTATAGGTAGCTAATGGAAAAATTCAAACTTAGGGAAAGGGGAGGACAGCTTATTTTGTGGTCAGTTTGTTGGCGTAAAAATGTAGCCTTTTGAAAGATAAATGCAGATTGTGGTAATGGGGGTATGGCAGAAAATCTTTTTAGTTCACTTATGGGAGAGCTAGAGGACTATAGTTGCTTAAAACCCTCCAAATACTCCACAGTGAGGCCATAAACTTTAGTTATTTTAAAGTTTAGAATTTAAAAACAAAATTCCAAAATAGAAAACCTTTGGATTTTCTATATGAGGTCCATATAAGTTGCAGAGGACATACTGCTAAGTCAAGTTATTTCTGTAATAGAATGCAAAAAAAAAAAAAAAGAGAGCTTCTGTCTTTTTCTCCTATGTAATGACCATCTATCTGATGATTTATAATTGTCCATGCTTATCCCTTCCTCATATTTCTTGCAAGATACCTGGAATTTTCAATCTGAAAAATCCATGTAACATGAGGTATCATCAAGCAGACACCACACATTGTGCAGTTACAGAGAAGAATTTCAGAAGTATTCTGAATGGTATGAGAGGACTTGGTGATAGATAAAGTCAAACAACCCTGACTTTATGGATCCATCATCCCTGTATTTCACTTTAAGATTATTTTTAGTTTTATTCTATACCATTTTTTATTTATAGCAAGTCCCCTGCTTCATAAACAAGGACTTCTTTTTATTATACTATACCACTCCTCCTTCAATAAAGGAGAAAAACACAGCTTAATTTTTGTACTGAGGAAATATCAACATGGGTTTCAAGGAAAATCACAATAGCCTTTGAGCCAGGATTGGTCTGAGTCAAATAATGAGTTCTCCACTTACAAGCTGTGTGACTGTGGGCACTCTACTTAACGTCTCTATTAGACAGTTTCTTCATCTGTAAAATGAAAATAATAAAAGAAAGGAAGAAGAAAAAGAGTTTTGAAAAGAGACAGGAATGAAAATGCAAAACCTGTAGTGTTGTGAAGCCAAAAGAGCAGTTTTAAGAAAGAATGGTGGTCATTGATTTCAAATGTCCCCCAAAGACCAAAGAGAATGAGGCTAATAAAAAGGTAATTGGATTTAGTAATTATGAGGTTAGTGGTCACCTTAGAGAAAATATTCTCAATAGCATATTGAGTTTAGAACCAACATGCAAAGGTTATATTTCTAGGTATATATCCCAAAGTATTGAAAGCAGGGACTTGAACAGATATTATACACTAATACAACCCAAGTGTCCAACAGATGAATGGATAAATAAACTGTGGTATAAATAACCAGTGGAGTGTTATTCAGCCATGAAAATGAATGAAGTTCTGATACATGCAACAACATGGATGAACCTTGAAGATATCATTTTGAAGGAAATAAACTAGACACAGAATGACAAATATTGTATGAACTTACCGATATGAAATTATTAGAATAAACAAATTAATAGAGTCAGAAACTAGAAAACAGGTTACCAGGGGCTGGGGTCAAGATAGTGAATGGGGAGTTAACACTTAAATGGTATAGACTTTCTGTTTGGGGTGATGGAAAATTTCTTTTGGTAATGGATAGTAGCACAACATTGTGAATGCAATTAACAGCACTGAATTATGTATTTGAATGTGGTTAAAGGGGGAAATTTTAGGTTGTATATACGTTAGTAGAATAAAAATTAAAAATAAATAAATATAAAGTTGAACAATACAGTGATCCTTAATGTAAACTGTTGTTGACTAAAGTTAATAGTACAGTTATAATAATATTGCTTCATCCATTGTAACAAAGTACCACACTAATGCAAATTTTTAATAACGGGGAAATCTGTGTGTGTTTGTGTGTGTGAATTCTGTATTTTCTGCATGATTTTTCTGTAAACCTTCAATTTCTCTAAAATAATAAATTTAAAATAAAGAGAGAGAAAAGAGAAAAATGCAAATGTTAAAACTTTTGATCAGATTTATCTACCTGATTAGGTTAAGCTCACCCAGGAAAAATCTCCTTTTTCAATTAATTGATTAGTAACCTAATCAGAGCAGTGAAATCCCTTCATATTTACAAGACCAACCCACACTCAAGAAAAGAGGACTATACAGGGCTTGTTCTCCTGGGAGTAGGAATCTTAGAGGCCATTTTAGAATTCTGCCTATAAAAAAATCCCTATAAATGGATTTTCTAGGGAGTAAAATGTGGTCCAAAGACAAGCTAGAAAAATCTGCAAGAGGGGCAGCAGTGGAAGTGTGGACTTCTAAATAGAAATGTAGAGGTGATTGTTTAAAGTGCTTCAGGTGGATGCTCATTTCATCTCAGACATTTTTCTGGAAAGGTGGGAGTGAAAGAGTATAGAGTTTGCATCTAAATGCTCCAACAGAAAGTGTTTTTCATAAATCTTTATCTTGAGTCCATGTAAGGTCTCTAGGTCCAGTTGAAGGTTCTCAGGTAAAGGTAGGTTCATGTAGAGTAGAAAGATGCTCTTGAAAAAAGGCACAAGATGCCATTAAAGAAGGATCAAGTAGAGTAACAGAAAACCATCCAGTTGCCTGATGTTGGGTACTCTGGAGTGTGGGGGAACAGATTATACCTTACTTCCCTAAGTGTTACAGAAAACAGTAATGCAGAGTTACATTTCTCTCAGAAATACATAAAATATTGAAACTTTGGAAAATAGATGTAAAGATATCTGCTCTTAGTGAATACAGAGACTTAAAAGTGGCCCATGATTATATATGTAAATGGACCATGAAAAGTTACATTAATTTAAAGTTATTACATGTAGATTAATGGATTATAGTTTTGTTATAAATAGAATAAAATGAGATATCTTCTAAGCCGTGTCTAAATTTCCAAACTATTAATTATTATGTTAAACTTACTGATAGTTAACTAAAATTTTTACAAAACAGGCCTGAAAACTGATCCTCTAGGTTTAACATCTATATCTAGAAAAATATTCATAAAGTACTCATAAAAGCAGTTTATATTAAGTACTAAGAAATATTAAGAGGGAATTAAGTTGGCTTTGTTAAGAGAAGAGCCCACTGGCTTGATTTAAATCTTTAAATTCTATCCTTCATAACATACTCATTATTAAAACAGGAAAATTTTATATAACTATAGAATTTATTACTTTCCACCCAATATTTATATATTAATTATATTATATTCATTCATTCAAAAATATTTTCTAGGCCTTTGTATTACTATTTACTTGCCTTAGCTCTTCTTAACTAATGTTCCTAAAGTGCAGGGAGCATGACTTACTCATCTTCATGTTCTCAGCAAGCTTAAACCAGAGCTTGGGACATGGGAAGCTCTCAATAGGTCTTATCCACTGGCAATGAATTGGTGGCAGGATCATGCTTGAGGATACCTGATCAGTGCTGACTTGGAGTGAAATAACCGTATTTCACAAGGTTGGCCCTGGCCTATCACTGTGTCATTAATATCCTCGATAACAGGCAAAGAAACAGAATGACTATGTTTTTGAAGAAGTTATCAACTGATGCGTGGGGATTAGAATTCTGAATAATTTTGGAAAATTAAATGAAATAGGGAATGAAACTACAGTGAACACTCAGTAAGTTCCTGTACTTTGTTAATTATAAGTCAAGGAATATACTGTTGGAGTTCTGGGAAGATGGTAATGGAGTAGAGATTGGCAGGTCTCACCTCTCTTTCAACAGGAAAGGCAGAAGCTGTCTGAAAGAGTTTTGGAGATCTGCAGACCGGGGAAGTGCTGTGCATCATCCAGGAGGGAGCAAGATGGGAAGAAAAGGAAGCTGAAGTAAAAACTGTGAGTTAACCAACCCCATGGCAGGGAATGGCATGCATCTTCCAACCCTGAGGCAAACAGCCTCTGTATGATTCATGGATGACTGCTGCTGACTGAATGGTAATCAAATATTTTCCTCCCTAGGAAGAGAGAGGGTGCAGCAGAGGGCCAATAGTGGCTTCTGCTCAGCAAATTTGCAGGGCTTAGCTTTAAATCATGACTCTAGCCAGCATGGAAAAGTTCCCATTGTCCCAATAATGTCCAGTGGAAGTTGGAAGAGATGCACTCCCTCCCTCTTTAGAACTGTGGGGCAAAGTTCACTGAAAAGCACCATCTGCTGGCAGGCCAGGAAAGTGAGGGGGGGAAAAAGAGGCATTTTGGCATCTTTCCTATCCTTATCACCAGGGCCCCTTGGATCTGGTCTGTGCCCCTTTGTTGGGACCCTGTCCCTGTTCTGATAACTAGAACATGGACAATTTTAAAGATATAGGTTAAGTTGAAGAAAGAATCAAAGAAGACCCATATTACAAAGCTGACCAACCCCCCAAAATTACTCTAAGCAAGAGAGAGATAGCAACCATCAGAGTAAATTCACCAGCACAATCAGACACTTAGACATCAGCAAAAAATTACAAGCCATACTAAGAAACAGGAATATATAGCCCAGTCAAAGGAACAAATTAAAAACCCATAAAAACACAAGATTTAAAACAACTAATTGGGGCAGATGTGACTCAAATGGTTGGGTGTCCGTCTCCCATATGGGTTCGATCCCCGGGACCTCCCGGCAAAAAAACAAACCAACAAAAAAACCAACCAACCAACCAAACAAACAAAAAACCAACTAATCAGTGATGTTCAAACAAATCTCCTCAATCAATTCAAGGAAATGAAGGAAAATATGGCTAAAGAGATAAAGGATATTAAGAAGACACTGGGTGAGCATGAAGAAGTGTTTGAAAGCTTGCAAAGAAAAGTAACAGAAATTATGGGAATGAAAGAAACAATGGATGAGATTAAAAAAACATTGGAGGCATACAAAACAGATTTGAACTGGCAGAAGAATGGATCAGTTAATTACAGGACAGGGCATCAGAACTTCAAAAGACAGAAGAACACAGAAAACAATGGACAAAATTGAACAAGGTCTCAGGGAACTGAAGAGAGCACGAAGCCAACAAACATATGCTTCATGGGTTTTTCAGAAAGAGAAGAAAACAGAAAAGGGCAGAAAAATATTTGAGGAAATAATGGCAGAAAACTTCCCAGTTCTTATGAAAGACATATATATTCATATCCAAGAAGTGTGACATACCCCAAACAGAATAAATCCAAATAGACCTACTTAGAGACATATACTATTCAGAATGCCAAATGCCAAAGATAAAAAGAGAATTCTGAAAGCAGCAAGAGAGAAGTGTCCATCACATACAAGAGATGTCCAATAAGATTTAGTGCAGGTTTCTTCTCAGAAACCATGGAGGTGGGAAGGCAGTGGTAAGATATTTTTAAGATACTGAAAGAAAAAAACTGCCAGCATGAATTTTTTATCTGGCAAAACTGTCCTTCCAAAATAAGGGTTAGCTAAAGTATTCACAAATAAACAGAAATGGAAAGAGTTTGTCAACAAGAGACCAGACCTACAAGACATACTATAGGGAGTGCCGTGGCCTGAAAGGAAAAGACAGGAGAGAGAGAGACTTAGAGTAGAGTATAGAAATGAAGATTATTAGTAAGGGTAACTAAAAGGGTAAAAGATAAACAATAGTAAGATATGACATAGGAAAGCCAATGGATAAAATGGTTGAAGCAATCAAGGCCTTTATAGTAATGACATTAAATATTAATGGATTGAACTCCCCAATTAAAAGACACAGACTGGCAGAATGGATAAAAAATATAAGCCATCCATATGTTCTTTATAAAAGACTCACCTCTGATGCAAGGATTCAAACAGGCTGAAAGAAAAAGTTGAAATATGATATTGCATGCAAACTGTAACAAAAAAAGCTGGAGTAGCTACACTAATATTGGACAAAATAGATTTTAAATGCAAAACTGTTATGAGACAAAGAAGGACATTACAAATTAATAAAAGGGGTAATTGACCAAGAACAAATAACAATCTTAAATATTTATGCATCTAATCAGGGTGCCCCAATATATATGAGGCAAACACTGGCAAAACTGAAGGGAGAAATAGATGTCTCTACAATAATACTTGGTGACTTCAGTATACCACTATCATCAATGGATAGAACATATAGACAGAGGATCAATAAGGAAACAGAGAACTTGAATAATACAATCAATGAATTAGACCATATAGAAATATACAAAACAATGCACCTCCAAACAGTAGGATATACATACTTTTCAAGTGCTTATGGATATTTCTACAAGATAGACAATATGTTGGTTCACAAAGCAGGTCTCAATACATTTAAAAAGATTGAAATTCTCCAAATCATTTTCTCTGATCATAATGGAATGAAATTTGAAATCAATAGCAGAAGGAGAATGGGGAATTTCACAAATATATGGAGGTTAATCTACACACTCTTAAACAATCAGTGGGTCAAAGAAGAAATTGCAAGAGAAATCAGTAAAAACTTTGAGACAAATGAAATTGTGAACACATCAAAATGTGTGGGATGACAACCAGCAAGATGGTGGCAGTGTAAGGAGCTCCTAGAGTCAGCTCATGCTACCAGGCAGTTAGTAATCACCCAGAGCTATCTAAAGCACCTGTTTGGAGGCTCCAGGAGACCAGAAGAGCATCTTGCAACATCCTTGAAAGAATGGAAGGAGGAGACTGCTCATCTGCAGAGAAGATTCGTAAGTAGAGCACTCCATGCCACAGAGGCTGGTGCCCATTCTCCCCTGGCGGCATAAGTCACCTCGGGAACTATTCCATGGCTGGAATTGGAAGCTCAACTTCCCCCAAAAAGGGGAGGAAGAGACAGTTTGGCACTGAATTCAGCTACTGATTAGTAAATTCTGTGGGCTAAAGTATAATCCTAAGAAAAAGTAAAGTTTGAAACTGTCCAAGTCAGAAAGAGGCCAGTAGCTGCCATTTTAACTCTGTCCCAGCATGAGGGGAAGCAGGGCTGACTGAAAATCACAGTGCTGGTAGGGACTGACTTCTTTCCATCCAGATCTGATTGCAGCTCTAGCCTAAGCCCCAGTCCCACCTCCAGCAGGGAGGAAGCTGGGGGTACCTGCGCCAGCCATTCTGGGAAAATATAGGCCATGCCGTGGAGGCCAGTGACCCTCCTATTCCAGTGACACAAGCCACCTCAGGAGCTATTCTGTGGCTGGAATTGGAATCCCCATTTACTGAAAACAGGGGAGGAAGAGATGGTTGGCCACTGACTTCATCTACTGATTAGCAAATTCAGCTGGCTAAAATATAACCCCAAGAACAGCTAAAGTTTGAACCTGTCCAAGTTGGAAAGAGTCCAGTAGCCACCATTTTGTCTCTGCCCCTGGTATGAGGGGAAGCCAGGCTGACAGAAAACCACAGTGAAGGTAAGGACTGGCTTCTTTCATCCAGATTGGCCTGCAGCCCTAGCCTAGGCTTGAGCCCCACCTCTAGCAGGGAGGAAGCTGGCAGGCCCTGCACCAGCCTCTCCAGGTAACTGCAGGTACATTTGGTTGGCACAGACTGAATATTCAGAAGTCTACCGGGGCAAGAGCAGTCATTTTGGACTGGCATGGCACAGATTGTTGCCCAAACCTGCAGCTACATCCCCACCCCTGGTAAGGGAGAAAGGGGCATGAAGCTTCATCTGTCTCTCTGGGCAACTACAGTCTAGGCCTGTACAACTTGGATTATTACACACAGCTGTGGCTCTGTCCCTACCCCTGGCAAAGGAGAAAGGTGGGAGAAGCTTAATTGGCCCCTGGGGCAATGCGGGCAGCTTGATCCTGTACAGCTTACAGCACCAACTACATCCTTGGCTCCAACTACACAACCAGCAAGGGAGAAAGGACAAGAAAGCCCTAAAGAGAGAAACTGCACCCAGAATAAATACATCTAGCAAGCCAAATGCCAAGACACCAACAAAAAATTACAATCCATACCAAGAAACAGGAAGATATGGCCCAGTTAAAGGATCATGATAAGCCTCCAGATGACATAAAGGAGTTGAGACAACTTATCATAATATTCAAACAAATCTTCTTAATAAATTCAATGAGATGGCTGAAGAGATTAAGGATATTAAGAAGACATTGGATGAACACAAAGAAGAATTTGAAAGCATACTTAGAAAAATAGCAGCTCTTATGGGAATAAAAGGTGCAATAAATGAAATTAAAAATACACTGAAGAAGGATTGTGGGAATATGGCCAATGGGGTAGATAGATAAAACTTAGCTCTTACTAAAACAACTGAGAGTGAGTCTTGGACTGCCTTGGTGACCTGCTTAAGGGTACAGCAGACAAGGACACTGCTTCACAACTAACAGAAGAGACGGGGGCAGAGAGGGGGAAGCTGAAATAGCAAACGGTGAGTTATTGATCCTCCCAATTGACTGAAAGGGCTCCCCTCCCCCATCCTTGAGCTATCAGGTGAGGCTAATACTCGGGGCAAATAGTATCTGACTAAGAAGAGAACAGACAGCTTCCTCCCTGCCAGTACCTCTAGATATATATATATATAGCAAAGGGTGCTCTGGGTCATCTAGGAGGGTGCTAGAAAGAAAAGTAAGCTGGTGAAAAATCTTGAGATTCTCCCACCTGTGGCTGGAAGTGGTGCTTATACCTCGCCCTCAAGACAAACATCCTAAGTGGAGCTGCCGCCTTTCTCCTCCAAAAGGAGTGTGGTAGAAACCTCCCTGGGAGGAGAAGGGGTTGGAGAGGGTTGAGAGTGTCCTCACTGCAGTTATTTTAGCCAGCTGAGCTCCCCTGGGGTGTCAGAAGGGACCCTGACATGAGAGGGATTGGGGAAGGGGATCTCCTCAGGCAGACTGCCATGCTCACCAGCCTAGGTAAAAAGACGAATTACATCAGAAAGGAGGCAGAGATAACAGGGAGGGAATAGGGCCTGATAGATTTCTGAAAAGTCTTACTAACATAAGAAGGCACATTAATTAGCTCAGTGGAAGTGCTCCTGCCTAGAATATGCAAGGTCCCTGGTTTGATCCCCAGCTCCTCTCTGAGAAGCCATACAAGGTTATCAAGCATCCAGTGAAACTTTATGTCAGGGAATATATTGACATCCTCTTTGTATTAGCTTTTATTGGATCTCTTACTTTAAAAAAAAAAGAGGTGCCTTTTTCACTTTCATTATTTAACTCATTAAAACCTGGCTTAAAACCTGCAGAGGACAGGCTGCAGGGTGATTGATTGTTGAATAGTAACAGCCTGAGAAGATCACTGGGGGTCCAAGAGAAAAGGCTGTTTTTCCATGTTTATCTTTTTTAAAAATGCTTTTCCTGCCTTATTCCTCTTTTTCTTTTTTAAACAAAAAACGGTAGCTGCTGTCTTGATTTCTTGTATTCCCCCTTCTGTTGTTTCCCTGTTAGCTTTTCCTCTCTTTTGTTTCCCAATTTTCTCTACCTATGCTAGATCTTTCCCTCTTTAATCCTTATATTTTCTGTTGTGCTTTCGTTCCACCTCTTTGGGCTTGGTCTTCAATTTTTCTTGTACTTATTTCCCTCTCCTACATTTTCTGTGTTTTATTTTCTCTTTTGAATTTTTTTTCATTCTTTCCTTCTCTTTTCTACTTTTCCTTTCCCCCTATTCCCATCACTCTGGACTTTTAATTCATTCAATATTTTTCTCTATTCTGTTTAATGTTTCATTGTTTCTATTCCACTTTTCTAATCTTATTCTTCTGTACTTCTTACTTGGTTTAATTATTCAATTGCCTATGTCTTGTACTGTCCCGCTCCTACCTTTTTAAAAAAATATATTTTTATTTTTTCTGAAAGAAACTTGGATTACATAAAATGTTACATTAAAAGGTATAAGGGATTCCCATATGCTCCACTCCAACACCTCCCACTTTCCCCCACATTAACAACTTCTTTCATTAGTTTGGTAAATTCATTGCAATTTGAACACATTTTAGAGCATTGCCACTAAGGATGGATTATAGTTTACATTGTAATTTTTTAAAAAATATTTTAAAAGATGCTTAGATTACATAAATATTACACAAAAATTATAGGGATTCCCATGTTCCCCACCTCCCACATCTCTCATAACCTCCCACGTAAACATATTTCATTAGTGTCGCACATCACTTGCAATGGATATACACATCCTGGGGCTTTGCCACTAAGCATGGGCCATAGTTCACATTGTAGACCACACTCTCTCCCACACAGTTCTGCATGTTATATGCTGATGAAAAATGGCCTATATCTGTCGTTGTAATGTCACTCAGGATAATTCCCAAGTCCTGAAAAAGCCCCTGTATTACAATTGCTTTTCCCGCTCCCTGCCCCGAAAGCGTCCAGTGGCCACTGGCTCCACCTCACTGTTGTAATTTCTTCCATTGCTTGAATCACAATATGTCTACAACAGAATACCAGTAATTCCACTCTAGCCAAAGCTCTTCCCCCAATCCTGAGGAGTCTGGGATGGTGATGTCCACTCCACCTCCAAGTGAGAGGGAGCTTATATCCCATGGGGAAGATGGATGGGATTATCCTGCCTGCAGCTGCAGACTCTCTCCATTCCCTGGGATGGCCGTTATCCATCATCACCTCCCCGCCAGGTGTCTTGGGTGAGTCCATTGAGCTGTAGAGTAGGAGTTGCAGCTCCACCGAGATTCCAGGCACAGCTGGCACATAGGCAGGCCAAAGGCTCCAGTCTCTGGAAGTACACCTACAAACTCCAGCACCACATATAGGTTTGAATACAAGGGACTGATGGACCATGTGCAGGGAGGACTTATTTGAGTCCAACTCTGTCACTCCCAGGAGCACAGATTCCAAAGTAGAGCCCACTGATAAGGCATCAATCTCTGGAGCTATCCCCCCTTATATAGGACCTGGGTGTCTCCAGAGCCCTCAGGAGCCCCTCTATTTGGGGTGATATCCACTTTGGTGTTCTATGAGATCCTATTGAAGTGTGCATAAGCATTATCTCTGGGATGACTTCCAGACTCTCTTTGAAGTCTCTTAGCCATATGAACTCACTTGTCTTTTCCTTTTCCCCCTTTTATTCAAGGTCTTTTTCCAGTTGTGTTGCCAGTTGGCACTTGGTAGTAATCCCTCGTTGCCAGGTAGGCTCATCCCCGGGAGTTATGTCCCACGCTGGGGGGAAGGTATTGCATTCATATGCTGAGTTTGGCTTAGAGAGAGGTCACATTTGAGCAACAAGGAGGCTCTCAGGTGGCAACCCTTAGACACCCCATAACAATAGGCTATGTTTCAATTTCAAGAGCAAAGACTCATAAGGCTAGTCATCAATAATAAGAACCCAGCAGTGGACCATACTCCTTAGCCAGACACTGCCCCTGCACTTGGCGGACTGTTGCTGCTCCCTTGGAGAATGTGGCAGAGCTCTCCAGGCTGGGAATTCAGTATTCCCTCATTTATTGAGTGATTCTTCACCCACTGTAACCATGCCTCACCCGTTGATCAGTTGAATAATTTTATATATCTTTTATGTATATTCAGGTGAACTTCCTCCCATGAAACCCCCATCCCTTCACACCCCACCAACAATCCTGTCCTGCCCCTGTTGTAACTCTTTTGTGATCCAAAGCTTCCTCAAAGATAAGCCCATATAATAGCCAAATACAATTAATAGGAAAATGAAACAATAATAAGTTTAAATGTAAGAGACAAAATACATGGAAACTTAAAAAAAAACACTAAAAATAAAATTAAAGGATTGTGATATTCAAAAAATGGGAAAAAACAAAAAAATTAAAAAAAATTTTTTTTGACATTTTTCCTTTTATCACTGCATTATTGGGTGTACAGTCTGTACCATGGCACCTTCCCCCTCTCACTCCCCAGAGTCTCCCAAATTTTCATTTAATTTTCAAAGAAGTTTTAGGTCATAGCAGAGACACACAGAATACTAGAGACTCTGATATACCCAACCTCCTCCCCCTTTCCTCACCCCATATTAAAACCTTTTTATATGTGGATGGCAGCATTGTTATAACTGTTATACAGATACTGAAACATAGCTACTAAACATTGTCAATGTTTACAGTATAGTTTACATTTTAGACTGTACACTTTAATAATTTTTGATCATATTTACCATGTCCTGTGTCCATCACTGTAAGGTAATGAAAAACATTTCCCCTGACCACTAAATACCCCCTGTTTGATCTATTCTGTTCCTCCCTCCCCATCCTCCTGGGGCAAATGACGACCTCCTGTCTTGTCTCATTGGATGACAAGATTCATAGATACATGCAACAAGAGGTCTTGATTCACTGATTATCCTTCCCTATTAGGATCCACACTTGCTCATAAGAGACGCCCACCTGTCTGTTTATGGGGGAATCGGTATTCCCAAAGATGGGGTCCATCTCCTTCCTGCTCACCGCATGGGTCTCCACCTACCAACAGAACACATTATGACAGGATGAACACTCCCACACTCCCCAGAAGTCTGCTTCAGATGTGCCCCATCCTGAATGCCCCCCCCCCCAACCAACACTCTAAAGCAGTACACTCCCTTGTCATATTGTCATAAAAGCATTCACACCCCTGCACTTTCAACCTCATACCCACAAATCCCATGTTCACCTGGTCCCTTTCCCACCTCTCCCCCCAGTATCCTGGGTATTCTAACTCACCTTACCTAATCTACCCACCTATCGACCATGCACCACCAAATCCAGTAATATCACTACTCACCTGTCCTATCCCTTCAATATGCAACTATGCTTTATCACTTTACCATAGATTATGTCTGTAGGAGTGATGGCTCACAAGCATCTCTTCTCTTTCTCTCTCTTGCAAACCTATCTTTCAGACAATGGTTCTCAGAGACAGCTCACTTTCCTCAATTCATATCAGTGAGGTAATGTACTGTTCATCCTTCAATTCCTGGCTTGCTTCATTCAACATAAGGTCTTCAAGAATCATCCATATTATTCCATGTGTTAGCACCTTATTCCTTCTTACAGCTGAGTAATATTCCATTGTATGTATGTACCACATTTTGTTTATTCATTCATCTGTTGATGGGCATCGGGGTTGATTCCAACTTTTGGCAATAGTGAACAATGCCGCTATAAACATTGGTGTGCATATATCTGTTTGTGTCTTTCTTTCAATTCTTCTGCGTATATATACCCAGCATGGAATCACTGGATCATACTGAAGATCTATTGTTAGTTTTTTGAGGACCACCAAACTGTCCTCCACAGTGGCTGGACCATTCCACAATCCCACCAGCAGTGGATGAGGGTTCCCATTCCTCCACATCCTCTCCAACACTTATAGTCTGCTGTTTTTTTAATAGCTGCCATTCTAATGGCTGTAAGATGGTATCTCATTGTAGTTTTGATTTGCATTTCCCTAATGGCTAGTGATGTTGAGCATTTTTTTTCACGTGCTTTTTAGCTATTCATATTTCTTCCTTGATGAAGTGTCATTTCAGGCCACTTGCCCATTTATAAAATGGGTTGTTTGGCTTTTTATTTTTGAGGTGCAGGATTTCTTTATATATGCAGGATATTAGGCTCCTATCAGATATATGGTTACCAAATATGTTCTCCCTTTGGGTAGGCTGCCTTTTTACTTTCTTGATAACGTCCTTTGAGGTGCAAAAGTTTTTAATTTTGAGGAGATCCCATTTATCTATTTTTTCTTTTGCTGCTCGTGCTTTGGGTATGAAGTTCATGAAACCATTTCATATTAAAAGGACCTGTAGATGCTTGCCTATGTTATCTTCCAAGATCTTTAGGGTTTTGACTCTTATATTTAGCTTTTTGATCCATATTGAGTTTATTTTTGTATAAGGTGTGAGAGGGTGTTCCTCTCTCATTCTTTTGGATATGGATATCCAGTTCTCCAAGCACCACTTGTTGAAGAGGCCATTCTCTCCCAACTGAGTGGGATTGGTAGCCCTGTCGAATATCAGATGACTGTATATGCGAGGATCTATATCAAAACTCTAAATTTGGTTCCATTTGTCAGTATGTCTATCCTTGTGCCAATGCCATGCAGTTTTGAGCACTGTAGCTTTGTAGTATTTTTAAAGTCAGGTAGTGTGATACCTGCAACTTCATTTTTCTTTTTCAATATGTCTTTGGTGATCCGGGGCCTCTTACCTTTCCAAATAAATTTTGTAGTTAGTTTTTCCAGTTCCTTAAAAAATACAGTGTTGATTTTTATTGGGATTGCATAAAATCTGTAGATTAGTTTGGGTAGGTTAGACATCTTGATGATGTTTAGTCTTCCTATCCATGAACAGGGAATATTCTTCCATTTATTTAAGTCTTCTTTGATTTCTTTTAACAGTGTTGTGTAGTTTTCTGTATATAAGTCCTTGGCATCTTTAGTTAAATTTATTCCTATGTATTTGATTCTTTTAGTTACTATTGTAAATGGTATTTTTTTCTTGATTTCCTCCTCACATTGCTTCTTATTGTTGTACAGAAATGCTTCTGATTTTTGAGCATTAATGTAATAGCCTGTGATGTTACTGAACTCCTATATCAGTTCTAGAAGCTTTGTTGTAGATTTCTTAGGGCTTTCTACGTATAGGATCATGTCATCTGCAAATAATGAAATTTTTACTTCTTCCTTTCCAATCTGGATGTCTTTTATATCTTTTTCTTGCCTCCGCACTTGAGCAAGTACTTCTAAGACAATGTTAAATAGGAATGGTGATAGTGAGCATCCTTGTCTTGTTCCCAATCTCAGAGGGAAGGCTTTTTAGGATCTCACCATTGAAGATTATGTTAATTTTGGGTTTTTCATATATACCCTTTATCATGTTCAGAAAGTTTCCTTCTATTCCTATCTTTTGCAGTGTTTTTTTTTCAGGAAAGGATGCTGTATTTTGTCGACTGCTTTTTCTGCATCTATAGAAATAATCATGTGATTTTTTTCTTTCAATCTGTTTATGTGGTGTATTACATTGATTGATTTTCTTATATTGAAACATCCTAGCATGCCCGGGATGAAACTCACTTGGTCATGGTGTATAATTCTTTTGATATGTTGTTGAATGTGATTAGCAAGTATTTTGTTGAGGATTTTAGCATCTAGGTTCATTAGAGTAATTGGTCTGTAATTTTCCTTTCTTGTGGTATCTTTGTTTGGATTTGGTATCAGGGTAATGTTGGTATCATAGAATTAGTTAGACAATGTTCCTTCTACTTCTGTTTTTTGGAAGAGCTTAAGCAGGATTGGTTATAACTCTTTCCAGAATGTTTGAATTCAGTTGTGAAGCCATCTGGTCCTGGACTCTTCTTAGTTGGGAGGTTTTTGATGACTGAGTCTGTCTCTGTACTTGTGGACTGTTGATTTCATCAATTTCTTCTTTTGTCAATGTAGGCTCTTTGTGAGTTTCTAGAAATTTGTCTATTTCTATTTCCTCTAAATTATCATTCTTGTTGGCATATAATTTTTCCAAGTATCCTCTTATGATATTCTTTATTTCTGTGTTGTCAGTAGTGATATCACCTTGCTCATTCCTTATTTTGTGTATTTGCATCTATTCTCTCTTTTTCTTTGTTAGTCTGGCTATGGGTTTAATTTTATTGATCTTTTCGAAGACCCAGCTTTTGGTTTTGTTTATTTTTTCTAGTGCTTTCTTATTTTCCATTTCATTTAGTTCTGCTCTAATCTTTGTTATTTCCTTCTTTCTACTTCCTTTAGGTTTAGTTTGTTGTTGTTTTTCCAGTTCCTCCAGGTGTGCAGTTAGGTATTCAATTTTAGCTCTTTCTTCCCTTTTAATATATGTATTTGTGGCTATGAACTTCCCTCACAGGACAGCTTTGGCCGCATCTCATTGGTTTTGATATGTTGTGTTGTCATTTACGTTCAATTCGAGGTAGTTACTTTTTTTTTTTTTTTTTTTTTTT
>JAKSZT010054527.1:354749-380112 GCA_026826555.1 Tolypeutes matacus
GGCTCCACCTCATTGTTATAATTTCTTGCATTGCAAGAATCACCATATGTGAGCAAGAGAATACCATCAAGTCCACTCTAGTCCATAGTTCTTCCCCCAATCCAGAGGCGACTGGGATGGTGATGTCCACTCCAACTCCAAGTGAGAGAGGGCTTATATCCCATGGATATGGTGGGTGGGATGATCCTGCCTGCAGATGCAGGCCCTCTCCATTCCCTGGGATGGCCATTTCCCATCGTTGTCTTCTCACCAGGTGACTTGGATGAGTCCATTGAGCTGTAGGGTAGGAGTTGCAGCTCCACCTAGATTTCATGCACACCTGGCACATAGGTAGGTGGGAGGCTCCAGTCTCTGGAAGTATACCTAAGAAACTCCAGCATCACATGTAGGTTTGAATAGAAGGGAGTGGTGAACCATGTGCAGGGAGGACTTATTTGAGTCTAATTCTGTCACTCTCAGGAGCACAGATTCCAAAATAGAACCCACTGATAAGGCATCAGTCTCTGGGGCTATCCCCCCTTATATAAGACCAGGGTGTCTCCGGAGCTCTCAGGAACCCCACTGAGTGGGGTGATAGGCACTTAGATGTTCTATGAGCTCCTACTGAGGTGTGCGTAAGAGTTACCTCTGGGATGACCTCCCGACTCTTTTTGAAGTCTCTTAGCCACTTGAACTCATTTGTCTTTACCGTTTCCCCCTTTTATTCAAGGTCTTTTTCCAGTTGTGTTGCCAGTTGGCACTTGGGAAAAGTTTTCAATTAGCAATAATCGTGCCTCGGATAAACCTCATTGGCTACGATACTGCCACTGCAAAAAGCTGCCAGTTGGCACTTGGTATTAATCCCTCGTTGCCAGGGAGGCTCATCCCCGGGAGTCATGTCCCACGTTGGGGGGAAGGTAATGCAATCATATGCTGAGTTTGGCTTAGAGAGAGGCCACATTTGAGCAACAAGGAGGCTCTCAGGTGGCAACCCTTAGGCACCCCACAACTGCAGGCTAAGTCTCATTTACAAGAGCAAAACCTCACAAGGGTAGTCATCAATTAAAAAAAAAAAAAAACATCAGTGGGTCATCCTATTTTGACAGGCACTGTCCCTACACTCAGAGGACTATTGCTGCTCCCTTGGAGATTGTGGCAGAGCTCTCCAGGCTAGGAATTCAGATTCCCTCATTTATTGTGTGATTATCCACCCATCGTGACCCTGCCCCATCCCCCGATCCTTTGAATGATTTTGTATATCTTTCATGCATATTCGGTTGAACCAATCCCCACGAACCCCCCCCAGACACCCTCCCCCCAATAATCCCCCGCAGTACCCATTGTAACCCTTCTGTGATTTTGAGATTTCCTCCTTGACCCACTGTTTGTCTAAGACTGTGTTGTTTAACTTCCGTATCTTTGTGCATAATCTGGTTCTCTGGCCCTCAGTGATTTCCAATTTCATTCCATTGTTGTCAGAGAAATTACTTTGTAGAATCTCAATCTTTCTGAATTCATTGACAGTTGTTCTGTGGCCTAGCATTTGGTCTATCTTGGATTATGAATCATGTGCACTCGAGAAGAATGTAAATCCTGCTGTATTTGGGTGCAGTGTTCTGTGTATGTCTATTAGTTCCAGGTCCTCTAATGTTTTATTCAGAGTCTTTGTTTCTTAATAGATTCTCTGTTGAGATGTTCTGTCTAATGGTGATAATGGTATATTAAAGTCCCCCACTATAATTATAGAGGCATTTATTTCTCCACTTAGTTTTCCCAGTGTTTGCCTCATGTATTTTGAGGCATCCCAATTAGGTGTATTAATGTTTCTGATTGTTCTCTCTTCTTGAGAGATTACCCCTTTTACTAATATATAGAGTCCTACTTTGTCTCTTGCAATAATTTTGCATTTAAAGTGTATTTTGTCTGATATTAGAAAAGCTGCTCCTGCCCTTTTTTGGATATTGTTTGCCTGTAAAATTGTTTTCCAGCCATTCACTTTCAGTCTCCTTGAAACCCTGGTTCAAAGGTGGGCTTCTTGTACACAGCATATAGATGGGTCATATTTCCTTATCCATTGTGCCAATCTGTGTCTCTTGACTGGCGAGTTTAATCCATTAACATTCAGTGTTATTACTCTCAATGAATATCTTACATCAGCCATATTTTCTTTTGGGTTTATGAATGTCATATGTTGTTTTTATTTCTCTTTTTGTCTTGTTAGTTGTTCTTACATGCTCCTCCAACTGTCTCTCCTTTGTTTTTTCCTTTCAACTTGTAGAACTTCCTTTGTTATTTCTTGAAGTGCAGGTGTCTTATTGGCATATTCTCTTAATTTCTGTTTATCTGTGAATATTTTGAACTCTCCATTATTTTTGAATGCCAGTTTTGCTGGATAGAGAATTCATGGCTGGAAGTTATTTTAGTACCTTGACTATGTCATACCACTGTCTTCTTGCCTCCATGGTTTCAGATGAGAAATCAGCACTTAATCTTATTGTGCTTCCCTTGTAAGTGATGATTCTCTTTTCTCTTGCTGCCTTCAGTGTTTTCTCTTTGTCTTGAACATTGGACATTTTGACAAGTATATGTCTTGGTGTTGGCCTGTTGGGATTTATACTGTTTGGGGAGTACTGTGCTTCCTGGACATATATAGCCATCTCTCTCAATAAGGTTGGGAAGTTTTCAGCCGTTATTTCCTTCAATACTCTTTCTGTTACCTTTCCCTTCTCTTCTCCTTCTGGGATGCCTATAATGCATATGTTTGTGCATTTTGTGTTGTCAGTTAAATTCCTAGGTCCCTGCTGGATTTTTTTTATCTAACTGTTCTACTATCTGTTTGATTTCAGATGTATTGTCTTCCACATCACTAATTCTTTCTTCTGCCTGTTCAAATCTGTTGTTATGTGAATCCAGCATCTTTTTGATTTCTTGGATTGTGCCATTGATCACCATGATACCCGTTATCTTTTTATGTATGTTTACATACAGTATGTTCTCCCGGTGTCTTCTTAATATCCTTAATCTCTTCCTTCACTTCATTAAGTTGTTCATGATATTTGTTTGGAAAGCTTTGATTAGTTGTTCTATGTTCTACATCTCTTCCTGGTTTTTAGTTGTTCATTGGACTGTTCCATGTCTTCCTGTTTCTCAGCGTGGTATGTAATTTTTTGTTGCCCTCTTGTCATCATTTTATCTTGATGGGTTTATTCAGTTGATTAGCTTCTCTCTCTGCTCTACAGTTTTATTTAGCTTGTGTTTCTGTGAGTTTGTTAAGTTTTTTCTTTGACACTTTGCTCTTCTTATTCTATTTCCCTGCTTCTTTCTATGTTCCCTTGAAGGCAAGAGACTAGGGCCAGAGGAATCAAAAGAGGTGAGAAAGGAAGAAGGATAATAGTAATATTAATAAAAGTTAGAAGAGGGGCTGTATAAGAATTAGTAAAATGAATATTTAACTCATGTAGGCAGTGTAGAGTAATAGGAAAAAAAGTGGTGTACCTACAATGGACTGGGAAACCAAATAGACAAAAATATATAAAATGATTTAGAAGGCCAGTATGATGAGGAAAGAGAGAAAGAGTATAGAAAGGGCTTAAAGGAAAAAGTTAATAATAATAAAAAAATGAAGAAAACTGATTAGAGAAAATAGAAATTCACACCTTTGAAGTTGTGGGCTAATGAAAAATGTGGTATGTAAGAACCACAAAAGAAAGCAGAAGGTAGAAACATGAAGGAAGGAAAAGAGATAGCATTGGGAGACAAAATCAATATAGACAAAGAATGGGGAATCAGAGAAGAAGAAGCACAGCAAAGAAGAGTCTAGCTAGCAGCACCTAATTTTAAAAAAAAGAAAAAGAAAAAAGCAGGGAGGGGGGGGGAAGAGGAAAGAAAACAAGAGATAACAAACAAACAAACAAACAAAGAAAAACCAAACCACCACACAAGCAAGCAGTCAAACAAAGCTAAGGTAGAACAGTGTTCCTTATTGGGCCCTTGTGGAGCCTCTCAGCCTGCTTGTGTTCATCAATAAATTACCCTGCAGGGTTCTATCTGCAGATTTTGAGGCAGATTTTAGCGATTCAACTAAGCTAAAAAATTTCCTTTCTTTTTTTCTTAAAGTGACTGTCTTTTTTTTTTTTATCTTTTGGAGAAATAAGGGACCCAAAAAGCCCTCTTCTAGACCATCCCCTCCACTGAAGGGACCCTAAATGGGCTCATGGAAACTTATCAAGCACTTCCCACTTCCTGGCCTCCTCAGCAGAGCTGAAGCTCTGATGCTTGTCAGCGCAGAACGATAAAATTGGCTGACTCTGCCCCCTCCTGAGCCAAGCCTCAGTATCACAAGGCTGTTAGGTAAATCAGGCTTCCTCATCAGATTCGCCTCTCCCCTCAGCCTGGTGCCACTTCAAGGTGGCTGATTTGCTCCCCAAATCTGTTAGGGGGTTCAGGCAACCAAGCCCACAGAAAGCAAACCCCTCTCCACCTTCTGTCAGAACTCTCACACTCTTGGAGAATGCTCCCTTTCACCAGGTTGCCAGTGGGAGTCAGGGTCTATCTGGGCAGCTAGGTAAATCAGACTTCCTCAGAAGATTCACCTCTCCCCTCAGCCTGGTGCCACTTCAAGCCAGCTATTTTGCTCCCCAAAGCTGCAAGGGGGTCCAGTCAGCCAAACCCACAGAACAGAAACTCCTCTTGACCCTCTGCCAGAACCCTCCCCCTCTTGGAGAACGCTCCCTCTCACTGGGTTGCTGGTGGGAGTTGTGGCTCGTCCCAGCCTTTTTACCCGAGGGTAGGGCTCAGCCGTCCCTGTTGACTACCACAGTCGGGGAAAAACTCGTGATTCTTTCCTGAGCAATTGACCTTGCCATCCAGCTCCCTCCAGATTGATGTCCCCAAGGTTCTGCTCCGTGGGCCCCAGCACAGACCACTCAGGCAGGATCCTCTCCCCAATCAGCCATCCTCCAAGAGTGAGATGGTGAGTGCCCTCCTAAACTGATGCCATCTTGCCTTTGGGATTGGCCTTTTTCACTCAGCATAATTCTCTGGATATTCATCCAAGTTGTTTTATATGTCAGTACTTTGATCCCTTTAACTGCTAAGTAGTTTTCCATGGTATGAAATTACAACAGTTTGTTTAAATGTTCACCTGTTGAACAAACTTTTGATTGTCTCCAATTTTTGTTTATATGAACAAAATTATCATAAACATTCAGGTATAGGAAGTTTCTGTGTGGACATGTTTTCATTTCTTTGGGATAAATGCCCAAGTATCCAATTGTTTGGTTGCATGGTAGTAGCATGTTTAGTGTAAGAAAATGCCAAATTTCTTTATTGTGTGGGTGTTCCATTTTACATTCTTATGAGCAATATATTTGTGTTGCCATTATTTTATATTTTAGCCATTTTGATAGTTGTGTAGTATCTTAGTTTGCCACAGGGCTGCCAATGCAAAGAACCAGAAATGGGTTGGCTTTTATAATGGGAAATGTATTTACAGGTAAAATCTTATAGTTCTGAGGCCATGAAATGTCCAAATCAAGGCATAAACAGAGAGGCTTTCTCACCAGCTACTGGTGATCTTGGTGTTCTGCCATGTGAAAAACAAGATGGTGGCCAATCTCTGCAGAGGTTCCTGCCTTCCCCTATAGGCTCACCATTTCCCAGAGCCCAGCTGTGGATGATCAGGCATAGGGCTTGTCTCTTTCTTTGCCTCCTCTCTCAGTCTCAGATGCTCCACTTTCTTCCTGAGTTCAGCTGTGGGCTATCAGGCATGTGGCTCATCTCTTCATCCTTGAGCTGCTCTGTGGGCCCCTGTCTCTTGGGGGCTTCATGCTTAAGCTTTGGTTGCTAACAATCCTCAAGTCCTCTCTCACATGGCAGGGTAAAAAATGGTGGCTTCTTTTCCCTGTGTTTTTCTTTCTGTGTCTCTTTTTATATAAAGCTCCAGCAAGAGGGCAGAGACCCAACCTGAGTCAAGCCTCACTGATGTAGTCCAATCAAAAGGGCCCCACACCCACAGGAATGGATTAGTTCAAAAACATAATTATTTTTTGGAATTTGCCAATTTCAAACTATCATTGTAATGATATCATTGTTTAAGTTCACAATTTCCCTAATGGATAATGAAATTGAACATCTTGTTATGTGCTTATTTGCCATCTGTATATCCCCTTCTGTGACATGTCTGTTCATCTCTTTTGCCATTTTCTAAATGGATTTTTTTTTACAGTCTTTTTTGTATTCTTGACACTGGTCCTTTGTCACATATGTATTTTGTAAATATTTTCTCCAAATCTGTAGCTTGTCTTTTCATCCTCTTAAAGCAGGGGTTCTTAACAAGGGATCCAGGAGCTTGAATTGAAATAAAAAAAAAAACCAACGATATTCTTGTGAGGTCATGTTGGTGCAGGTGTGATATATTTATTAAATAATACACAGTATAGTGTTGACTTAGTAAGGGGTCCATGGAACAAAAAGGGTTAAGAACCCCTGTCTTAAAGGGTCCTTAACAGAGCAAATATTAAAAAATTTAATGAGGTCCAATTTATCAATTTTGCCTTCTATGAATTATGCTTTGATGTCAACTTTAAGAACTCTTTGCTAAGCACTAGATCCCCAAAATTACCTCCTATGCTTTGTTTCCTAAAAGTTTTACAGTTTTATGTTTTACATTTAATTCTATGATTCACTTTTTCTTTATTAGAGAAATTGGGAGTTTAAAGAAAAATCATGCATAACATACAGGGTTCCCACTCACCACTGCACCACCAACATCTTGCATTGGTGTGGAACATTTGTTACAATTGATGATAGTACATTTTTATAATTTTACTATTAACTAGAGTCCTTGATTTAACTTAGGATTTGCCATTCATGTAGTGTAGTTCCATGGACTTTTAAAATAAATTTTTATTCTGTTACCATTTATGCAATCTAATATTTCCCCTTTTAATCATATTCAGATATATATTTCAGTGCTGTTAATTATGTTCACAATGTTTTTGCTATCATCACCATGTTCCATTACCAAAACATTTCCATCATTCATAATAATAAACTTGTAAATTTTAAGCCTTAACTTTCCATTCCCTACCTCCATCCTATCCCCCAGCAACCTATATTCTAGATTCTGACTCTATGTGTTTGCTTATTCTAGTTGTTTCAAATCAGTGAGATCATACAATATTTGTCATTTTGTGTCTGGCTTAATTCACCCAACATAATGTCTTCAAAGTTAATCCATGTTTTCACATGTATAATTATTTTTTGGAGGTACTGGAGTGGGGAATTGAACCCAGGACCTTGTATGTGGGAAGCTGGTGCTCAACCAGCTCCCTTATAATTCTTTTAATATGCTGTTGGATTCAATTTCCTATTATTTTGTTGAGGGTTTTTGCATCTTAGTCATAAGAGATATGGATCTGTAGTACTCTTTTCTTATGGTATCTTTATCTGGCTATGGTTTGAGGGTGATGTTGGCCTCATAGAATGGATTAAGGCATGTTCCCTCCTCTTCAATTTTTTGGAAGAAGTTGAGAAGAATTGGAGTTAAAGCTTCTTAGAATGTTTGGTAGAGTTCCCCTGTGAAGCCATCTGTTCCTGGGCTTTTCTTTGTTGGGAATTTTTTGATTTTTTTTTTGGTGAAAATCTATTCTTTATTTTGATACAAAAAAAGAAATCCTCAATCTGTAAAGAGTGTTCATATTATTGTAGAGCAAAGTTAGAGTATAAGAACACCTGCTACCAAGGATATGCTTTATGAAAAAAGTCGTTGCTATTTGGACTCAAACATCAGTGGAGGAGGGAGTAATTAATTTTCTCATTCTCCTGATTTTCCATAGTTTAACTAAATCATCACTGGGAAAGGTGGTGATTGGGATGTCACATAGTTATGCCAGAATCTGGTAAAGGTGGTGAAACCAGCCATCTAAATCCAGCTAAATTATAAAAACATGACATTTTATTACCCTTAATCTCCCTTGTTTCTGGGATAGGTTTCTAATTTATACTCCCCCACGGGCCAGCAGCAGGCCAAAACTTGCATTACAATGCTTTGGTTCCTTTTGTTTAGTGCTGCAATAGAAGCCATCTCATTCTTGGGTGTTTGATAGCTCTTGTAAAGAAGCAAGCTAAGAGGCACAGTGATGACGTGGATTTTCTTAGGTGGAAAGCATGTACAATAGGAGTTCTCTTGATGTGCTATTAACATTAAAATAACCATGCTTGTGCTGGTCAGCGATTCCAGTCAGATGATCAGGTTACCACCCCCAGATCTTTAAGAGGCTTATCTGAATTGAGTTATCATTGTTCGATCATGGCCTCAACTCCATCAGCTGTGGTTGTCTTCTCTTTGATTTTAATGCCTATCAGTCCTTACCAGCTGTAGTAGCCCCTGATTGGTAAAACTTTACCATGAATTCTGTTTCACTGATCTCCAGTTGCCTGACAAATTCACTGCGCTCCTGCTCAGCCCAACCTTGAAATCACTGATCACAAAGATGTACCTGTCACTCAAAGATACAAGGTGGTCGGTTTGACCCAGAAACACTAAGTTGTTACAGACCATCCAGCAGTGGCTGTAGCTTTCCTGGAACTGCTTTAGCTACCAAGCCCTGTAAAAAATTTTCATGCTGGGGACCTGACCAACTGGCAAACCAATTCAGAATATACTTCATCTACTGGGAAGTGGTGTAAAACATTGGGAGAGGGGAAGCGTTAGTAATATTGTTTGTTACTGAGGGTAAGGGAGAAGGGAAGGATAGTGGCAGCAAAGTGGAAGATAATTCCAATGGCATCCTCCTCTCTCCTCTCAGGGGGCACCCAGAGACCATCATAGGAGTTCTTAGACTCTAATTATTGCCACCATTTCCATTTTTTCATGAAAACTCTAAGCAGGGCCACTGTTGTGAAATTTTAGATGACAGATTCAATCTCTTTTCTAGTTATTGGTTTGTTGAGATCTTCTATTTCTTCTTGAGTCAATGTAGGTAGTTTGTTTGCTTCTAAGAATTTGTGCATTTCACCTAGGTTATCTAATTTATTGGTATACATTTGTTCACAGTATCCTTTTATAGTCCTTTTTATTTCAGTGGAGTCAGTAATAATGTCCCCCTTCTCACTTGTGATTTTCATTAGTTTCATCCTCTCCCTTTTTTCTTTTTAAGTCTAGCTAAAGGTTTATCAGTTTTATGGCTCTTTCCAATGATCTAACTTTTGGTTTAACAGATTCTATTGTTTTATTTTTCTATTTAATTTATCACTTATCTACACTCTAATCTTTATCATTTCCTTCCTTCTGCTCACTTTGTGTTTAGCTTCTTCTTCTTTCTCTAGTTCTTCCAGTTTTGAGGTAAGTCTCCAATTTGAAATCTTTCTTCTTTTTTAATGGAAACATTTAGGGCTATAAATTTCCCTCTCAGCACTGCCTTTGCTACATACCATAAGTTTTGGTATGTTGTATTTTCATTTTCATTCCCTTCATGATATTTCCTAAATTCATTTGTGTCCTTTCCTTTCAGTCTAAAGAACTGCCTTTAGCATTGTTTGTAGGCAGATATAGTGGTGATGAGATCCCTCAGCTTTTGTTCATCTGGGAATGTCTTAATCTCTCCCTCATTTTTGAATGAAAATCTCACTGGATATAAAGTTATTGGTTGGTAGTTGTTTTCTTTAAACACTTTGAATGTGCCAAATCACTGCCTTTTTGCTTCCATGGTTTCTGATGAAAAATCAGCACTCAACGTAATTGGGATTCCCTTGTACATAACATGTTGCTTTTCTCTTGCAGCTTTCAGAACTCTTTGCTCTTTGTATTTGATAGTGTGATCAATATATAATGGGGTGTGTGGTGCGTTTTTCTTCATATTTATCCTGTTTTGTGTTCTTTAGCCTTCTTGGATTTGCATATTCACATCTTTTGCTATGTTTGAGAATATCTCTGTCATCATTTCTTTGAAAATTCCTTCTGCCTCTTTCTCTCTTTCTTCTTCTTCTGGGACTTCCATGATGCATATATTGGTACCCTTGGTGGTGTCTTTTTTCTTTTTATAATTCTTTATTCTTTCTGTTTCTCAGCCTGCCTCATTTCATGTGTTCACTTTGAGTTCACTGATACTTTCTTCTGCCAATTCCAATCTGCTCTTGAAACCCTCTTGTGCACTTTTAATTTCAGTTATTGTGGTCTTCAACTCTAATAGTCCTGTTTGGTTCCTTTTCAAAATTTCTGTCTTTTTACTAAAAATCTCATATTGCCCATTCGCTGTTTCCCTGATATCATTTGGCTGTTTCTCTATATTTTCCTTCATCTCCTTCAGCATTTTTAAGATCATTTTTAAAAGGCTTTGTTCACTATGTCCACATTCTCATCTTCTTTGTTGTTGTTTTCTGGATTTTTATCCTCTTCCTTTGAAAGGACCATTTCTTGTTTTCTTGTCTTGTACTCTTTTGTTGCAAACTGTGCATTTTAATATTTTAAAAATTTAGCCATGGGATTTATTCTCTGAGACGTCTGTTTCTTGTTTTTTAGCCAGCTGGTGATAAGACAGATATTTTCCTGAGCCCAGCCTTCCTTTTAGCAACATCTGCCCAAGGTGAATGCAGTGTGCAGGGCTTTCCCTGTCTTTTTGTGTCTTGTCCTAGGCTTTTCCTTGTTAGTTGGATTTCCCCTGTTTACAGGAGTTTGGTTGTTCTCTCTGTTTCTCAGTAGACAGACTTCCCTCTCCTGGGTGTTTGAAACTGGCAAAGCTTTGCTCCAGATTGTCTGCCTCTATATTTTCTTTCACTCCTTTCCATGGTCTCAAGGTGCTTTTGCCTGGAGGGAAAATTCAGCAGGAAAGGCACACCAAAGGGAACTTTCCCACATCAGTTTTTCCCAGCCAAAAGAGGTCTAGGGACCTACAAAAGAGGTGCAGACCAGCTCCACAGTTCCCCAGGGATGGAATCAGGAAGGGTGCCAAAAGCCTCCTCCATGGCTCTGCAAACGGAGCCCCCTTGGTCTTCCTAGCACATGCAATCTTTCAACTAACTGTTCACCATGGCCCTGAGGAAGCATAGCATCTTTAAGACTCCTGCACTGCAGGCTTTGTCAATTTCAAGTTGAAACAATGGCCTCTCTCAGAGCTGGGCCCCAGTGATCCAAAGTCACTAATCAAAAGCTGTGATCAGTGATTGGCCATGCCTTACCCTTGGTCTTGGGCAAGAGGATTTTTTTCTTCCTTTCTGTTATCTGAAAGCTAGCCAGGGACTGAGCCCCACAGTGGTCTACCACTAAAATAGGGGATGGGCACCAGTAGCCACTGCATGGAGAGACCAATTTATTGTTCCTTCTCATAATTTATCAACATCTTCTTTTCACTCTTCCTTGGATGTTGTGCGGTGTTCTCATGGCCTCTGAAGTTTTAAAATATTTGTTTCAGACAGTTATGCTTGTTTAATAGTTTTTCTGGTGGAAAGAATGAGTCTAGGAGTTCTCTACTCTTCCGTCTTCCCTCAATTTCCTCTCTGTGATCCAGTTTGAGTTAATTTTTGTGAAAGGTATGAGACAAGGTGATATTCTTTTTCTGTTCCAGCACCATTTTTGAAAAGGCTGCCCTTTCTCTACTGGATTTCTTTCGCACCTTTGTCAAACATCAGTTAAGCATATTTTTGTGGGTCTATTTTGTTGTTTTCTATTCTGTTCAATTGATCTATATGTCTATCCCTTTCCAAGACCACACTCTCTTGATTACTATAGCTATTTAAGAAAATATTTGAGAGTGATTATTCCCACTTTTTCTTTCTTTATCAATATTGCTTTAGCTATTCTAGGTCCCATGGCTTGCTACATAAATTTTAGAATAAGCTTTTCCATCACTATGAAAAGACTTGATGAAATTTTGAACAAGATTGTGTTAAACCTGCAGATCAACTTGGGGTGAATTGACATCTTTGCTAGGTTGAGTCTTCAAATCCATGAACATGTTATGGCTCTTCATTTATTTATGTATTCTTTGATTTATTTTATCAGTATTTTGTAAGCTTTAGCATACAGATCCTTTACATATGTTTTTAGATTTATACCTAAGTATTTGATCTTGTTCAGAATAATTGTAAATGAAATTCTGTTTTTTTTTTCAAATTTGGTTTCCACATGGTGATTGTTAGTATATAAAAATATGTTTGATTTTTGTATGTTGATCTGGTGCATTGCTGAACTGACTTTGTTTTTGGGAGTTTTTTTTTTTTTTAAAGATTCCTTCTGATTTCTATGTAAACAATCCTGCCATCTGAAAATACAAACACTTATATTTTTTCCTTTCCAATCTGTATGTCATTTCTTTCTCTTTTTTGAATTATTGTAGTAGGTAGAACTTCAAGTACTATGATGAATAAGAGTAGACATCCTTGCTTTGTTCCTGATCTTAGGGAGAAAATATTTAGTCTTTCACCGTTAAGTGTGATGTTAGTGTTAGTTTTTTTCAGGTGCTTTTTATCAAGATAGCTAATTCCACTCTATTCCTAACCTGCTGAGAAGTTTTATCATAAGTGGGAGTTGGATTTTGGCAAATGCCTTTTCTGTATCAATTGATATGATCATATGATTTTTAAATTCCTTATCTGGTTGGTGTTGTGGCTTACTTAGAATGGTGTATAAATGTTGAATAGCTTTGTTTACTTGGAACAAACCCAACTTGGTCATGGTGTTCAATTTCTTTTATACATAGATGGGTTTGATTTGTTAATATTTCATTGAAGAGTTCTGTGTCTAAGTCATGAGAGACATAAGGCTGTAATTTTCTTTTTTCTACCAGCTTTTTCTGATTTTTGATATCAGGGAAATACTGGCCTCATGAAATGAATTGTGAAGTGTTCCCTCATCTCCTATTTTCTAGTTGAAATTGTGTAAAATTGGCACAAATTTTTCTTAAAATATTTGGTATATTCTCCAGTGAAAACATCTGTATTAGTCAGGGTTCTCTAGGAAAAGAGAACTGTCAGGAAATATTTGTAAATAGTATGATATTTTATAAATTTCTCTCACACAAGCATGGGGATGCACAAGTCCAAATTCTTCAGGACAGACTGCAAACCAGGGGCTCTGATAAAGGTCCTTGATGAGATCCCAGGAGATGCTGGCTGTCTGATGCTTGGAATTGTCTCTCTGAATGCTGAAATCACTTCCTCTTTTAAGGCCTTCAACTGATTGGATGAGACGTCAATCATTGCTGAAAGCAATCTCTTAGTTAATTATAAATGTAATCAGGCATTTATGCAATCAACTCACTTATGATTAAAGTCCATGAAATGTATTACAATTAACCCAGTGCTTACTTGACCAGACAACTGTGTACCATTACCTGGCTGAGTTGACTCATTAGCCTAACCATCCCAGTCCATCCCTTGTCAATTTGGCAGCCATACACATCACCTTAAACCATACTTAGTCTCTAAATAAAAACAGTAATAGATGGAAATATATATTAATCTAACAATATTGAACTGTCCTGCATACAACTGGAAACACACTAATTCTCTCCAGAATAGGGTGCAAATCCTTGGGTAATATTCACTCTTAAATTTGACATCCTTAAATACTACAACATGAAACTAATACAACTTATGTCATATGATAAGGAGAAAAGTTAGGGAAGAAAACAAAGATATTCATTTTATATACATATACAGACATACTCATAAAAAACAAGGAAGATATAATCATGATCATTACAGTTCTCATTTCTGTAACTGGCCACATGGTCAAAGTTCATATTTATTACTACCTTCTTCCAGTAACCATTCCATATTCCCTTTACCATCAACAAGCACCTCCACTGGCCATGGTTCTTTGCCTGGTAGGGTGACCGAAACTTTCATTCCTGAAGATTGTGGACCATTGTTAGTCCTGCTTGGATTGGGTTGTTTCAATTTTCCATTGACTTTAATCACAGGGCATGGTAGTATTAAGAGACACTCTAGGGGATCTGCTGTATTCCAGGCAAACTCTTCCTTACTTCCATTGTGTAGGTGCAGTCCTATTTCCCCTTGATAGTCAATCTCCCCAGCCAGTACAGTAATTACTTTCTTTGCCTGTTGATTCAGAGGCATGAGGAGCCCAAAGTGGCCAGGTGGCAGTCTTAACTTCCAGTTCATTGGAGTCATTGTTGTGTTCCCTGGTGGAAGCGCTCCTTTTCGAACTAAGACCTGTAGATCAGTAGAGCTTAAGGTTGCAGGGACAGGAAGCAAAAATTTTCCTAGTGGTTCACTAGGGGTAATAGTGAGTGGTACCACTCCCATTTCCACCCCTTGATTCCTGGACCCATGAATCCTGGCTATAGGAGAAATAGCACCATAGAATGGATGCTGATTTAGAACATGCACAGCCTCCTGGAGAACATTGCCCCAGACCTGCAAGGTATTGCCACCTAGTTGGTGCCAAAATTGAGTATTCAGAAGGCCATTCCAGGGTTCTATAAATCCAGCTGCTTCAGGATGATGGGGAACATGGTAAGAACAGTGAATTCCATGAACATGTGCCCATTCCTGCACATCATTTGCTATGAAGTGGGTTCCTTGATCAGAAGCAATGCTGTGTGGAATGCCCTGGTGGTGGACAAAACATTTGATAAGTCTACAATGGTAGTTTTGGAAGAAGCATTGCATGCAGGTAAGGCAAACCCATATCTGAAGTATGTGGCTATTCCAGTTAGAACAAAACACTGCCCCTCCATGATGGAAGTGGTCCAATGCAATCAACCTTACACCAGGTAACAGGCTGATCACCACAGGAAGTGGTGCCATATTAGGGGCTGAGTGTGTCTCTGCTGCTAGCAGATTGGGCACTCAGCAGTTGCTATAGCCAAGTTGGCCTTGGTGATGGGAATTCTGTGTTGCCGAGCCCATGTACAAACTCCATCCCTACCACCATGGCCATTTTGTTCATGAACCCATTGGGCAATAACAGGTCTGGCTTGGGAAAGAGTTGAGTGCTGTCTGCAGTGTGGGTGATCTTAACCACTTGATTATTAAAAATTTCCTCTTCTGAAGTCACCCTCTGGTGAGCATTCACATGGGACACAAATATTTTCATGTTTTTTGACCACTCAGAAAGGTCTATCTACATACCTTTTTGTCAGACCTCTTTGTCTCCAATTTTCCAATCATGTTTCTTCCAAGTTCCTGACCATCTGGCCAAACCATTGGCAACAGCCCATGAATCAGTGTACAAATACACCTTCAGCCATTTCTCATTCCAAACAAAATGAATAACCAGGTACACTGATGAAAGTTCTGCCCACTGGGAGGATTTGCCCTGACCACTGTCCTTCAGGAACATCCCAGAAAGGGACTGCAGTGCTGCAGCTGTCCACATTTGGATGGTGCCTGCATATCATGCAGAACCATCTGTAAAACAGGCCCAAGTTTTCTCTTCCTCAGTCAAATGATTGTAAGAAACTCCCCAAGAGGCCATAGCTTTAGGGCTGGGAAAGAGAAGGTAACATGGCAAGAGTGGTGGCATTTGGTCCATTTCCTCAGGTAACTTACTTGTGTCTTCAGGATCTGCTCGAGCCCTATCTCATATATACCATTTCCACTTTATGATGGAGTGCTGCTGTGCACATGCAACTTTATGGTTTGGTTGGGTCAGACAATAACCAGCTCATGATAGGCAACTCAGGTCTCATAGTAACTTGGCAGCCCATGGTTAAGCGTTCAGTCTCTATGAAAGCCCAGTAGCAGGCTAAAACCTCTTTCTTAAAAGGAGAGTAGTTTTCTGCAGAGGATGGCAGGACTTTGCTCCAAAATCCTAACAGTCTTTGTTGTGATTCTCTTATAGGGGCCTTCCAAAGTCTCCAGACAGCATCTCTATTTGCCACTGACACTTCCAGCACCATTGGATCTGCAGGATCATATGGCCCAAGTGGCAGTGCAGCTTGCACAGCAGCCTGGACCTGTCTCCTCTTGTTCTGTACCCACTCAAAACTAGCAGATTTTCTGGTCACTCTGTAAATGAGCCAGCATAGCACATCCAAATGAAGAATGTATTGTCTCCAAAATCAACAGAGAACTAAGTATTGTGCCTCTTTTTTGGTCATATGAGGGGCCAGATGCAATGGCTTATCCTTCACTTTAGAAAGGATATCTTAACATAACCCAAACCACTGGACATCTAGAAATTTCACCTAGGTGGAAAGCCCCTGTATTTTTCTTGGATTTATCTCCCATCCTCTCTCATGCAAATGTATTACCAGTAAGTCTTGAGTCATTGCTACTTCTTGCTCAGTAGATCCAATCGGCATGATGTCATCAATATAATGGACTGTGATGTCTTGTGGGATGGAGAGACAATCAAGGTCCCTGTGGGCAATATTATGACATAGGGCTGGAGAGTTGATATATTCCTGAGACAGGACAGTGAAGGTATATTGCTGGCCTTGTCAGCTGAAAGTAAACTGGTGGCCCTTACTAGTGGTAATTGAGAAAAGAGCATTTGCCAGATCAATAGCTGCATACCAGGAACTGGGGGATATACTGATTTGCTCAAGCAATGATACCCCATCTGGGACAGCAGCTGTGACTTGAGTCACCACCTGGTTAAGTTTATGATAATCTACTGTCATCATCCAAGATCCATCTGTTTTTTTTGCACAGGCCAAATAGGAGAGCTGAATGGGAATGTGGTGAGAATCACCATCTCTGCAGTCTTCAAATCCTTGATGGTGGCACTGATTTTTGCAGTCTCCCCAGGAATCTAGTATTACTTTTGATTTACTATTTTGCTAGGTAGGGTCAGTTCTAGTGGCTTCCACTTGGCCTTTTCTACCATAATAGCTCTCACTCTTCAAGTCAGGGACCCAGTGTGGGGATTCTTCCAGTTACTGAGTATGTCTATTCCAATTATACATTCTGGAACTAGGAAAATAACCACCAAATGGGTCCGGAGACCCACTGGATCCACTGTGGGATGGATGGACCTGAGTTAAAACTCTATCGATCACCTGACCTCCATAAGACCCACTCTGACTGGTGGACCACAGTGACATTTTGGGTCTTCTGGAATTAATGTCACTTCTGAGCCAGTGTCTAATAATTCCAGAAATGTCTGATCATTTCCTTTTTCCCAATGCACAGTTACCCTGGTAAAATAACTTAGGTCTTTTTGGGGAAAGCTGGGAGGAAGATTAACAGTATAAATTTTTGGCAGTGTAACAGGATCTTCCCCAAGGGGACCTGACCTTCCTCTCATTCAAGGAACTCTGGGTCTGTAAACTGTCTCAGGTCTGGGAATTGATTAAGGGACCATGGTTCTCTGTTTCTGTAATTCAAGATAGGGTTTTGTTTGCTTGACCTAGAACTCTTCTGCTTATACAGACTAAGTAGGAATTTAGTAGACTGACTATCTTTTTCACTTCTAGGTATCCCACGATCTATTAGCCAATGCTATAGCTCTATCCAATGCAGATTCTTTTGATTGCTGCTTTGAGTCTTCCTTTCATTGTGGAAACCATGCCCACTTTGTCTTTGGCAATCAAGTGCTGCTATTTGGCTTCTACCAGCCTGAGATCCAATCATCCCCATAGTGTTTAAGGATTCTATTTCCATGACAACAGTTCCCACAGTAATATCTGGTGTGCAGAGAAGAGCAATCACAGAGCTTTTCAGGGAAGATAGAATTAGTCTTACAAATTCACTTCTAACAGTCTTGTTTAATGGTTTGTCCTCTGGACATTTTGGGGTGGGTAGGCAGGTCTTAAATGGTGACTCCATTCTAACATTCCAATCTCTCTCAGCCTTTGGATCCTCTCATCTAGAGTGTACCAGGGTAAATAGAGTATCTTGACATCAAATATTCTAGGTCATCTCTTGGTCCACGTTTCAGCTAGCAACCAGAATAAACTGTTGGAGCCCTTTCTAACCCCTTGAGCTACGGCACTGAATCCAGAATCTCTGCTTCATGGGCTCATATCAATAAATTCAGCCTGATCCAAGTTTATATTCCTTCCACCATTATCCTATACCCTTTATATCCATTCCCACACAAATTTCCCTTGTTTCTGTCTATATAAATTGAAAAACTCATGCAGTTATTTTAGAATATAATGTACTTCCTTATGGGTCATACTTTGTACTTTGCCTTTGGGGGCTTGTGATTTTAGTGTAGTAATAGGTCTTGAAGAGAAGAGAGGTCGTGGGGTGGGTAGTAAAGAGAAGGATTAGAAATGTCTTAAAACTACTGACTTCAGAGCATTACTTTGAATTTTCTTCTTTTGAGACAGGGTTAGTTTCTTTAGATGGGGGTTGGATGGCGACTCCTTGGGGGCAGAGTTGAGGTTGGGCATTGCAGGCTGGAGGTTGGCTGATACTCACCTCAGGGCAGGGAAGAAGTCTAGACTCCCAGGGGCAGGCTGGAGGCTAGGTGATGCAAGCTTGACATTGTGTGGTCTCCACAGGACAGAGCATTACAGGTTTATCTGGCAAAGTCTCAGCAGAATTTAGGGTTTCCATATCCTCACTGATAACATCATCAAACTATATGTCTCCATCCCAATCTTCAGGGTTCCACTCCTTTCCAATAAATGCCTTCATTTTAAAAGCAGACACTCTGCAAGGCTGAGATTTTAGTTTCTGTTGTAACTCTGCTAGTCACTCAATGAGACTATAAGTCTGGTTTCCAGAGATCTCAAGTCTATGGCTGTATGAAACAAGATTTTCTTTCAGAGCACACATAGAAACTTTCTCATGATTCATGAGGTGCTTAAGTTGTGAAGTTGAAGCCCTTAGCTCATCTCTTTCTTTTGTAACTGTATCTAGAGAATTTAAGAACAACCAGCCAACATCATTGTAACTTTTAACTCCACAAAATTCTGTTAGGATGTTAAAAACACTCTTACCCAGATCTTTGCCTCTTAGAAGCATGGAAGTAGTCATATCTAGTAGTGATATTTTGCGTATCTCTATTGCCAACTCATGCCATGGACTGTCAGTGGCCTCTCCATCATTGGAAAGAGAGTTAGTGCCCTTAAATCTAATGAGTAGAGAGCCAATTGCAAAAATTCCAGAGCCAATCCAGAAATCCCATTTTTAAGATTCTGTTTCTCAACCACCACTCTTGATACCAAACTGTATTAGTCAGGGTTTTCTAGGGAAACAAATCAACATCTGTAAATAGTGTGAGAGTTTATAAAATTCTCCCATGCAAACACTGGAATTCACAAGTCCAAATTCCACAGGGCAGGCTGCAAGGCAGGGGCCTGATGAAGGTCCTTGATGAGTTCCCAGGAGATGCTGGTTGTCTGACGTAGAGCTGGAGATTTTCTCCCTGAATGCCGAAATCTTTTCCCCTTTTAAGGCCTTCAACTGAATGGATGAGATGTCATTGCTGACAGCATTCTCCTTAGTTGATTGTAGATGTAATCAGGCATCTATGCAATCAACTCACTGATGATTAAAGTCCATGAATGCCCTTGCATTACAATTAGCCCAGTGCTTGCTTGACCAGACAACTGAGTCAAGCCTGAGTTGACACATTAGCCTAAACAATCACAACATATGACCCTGGGAGTTTTCTTTTTTAGGAGCTATTTATTTATAAATTTAATTTCTTTGAGAGTTATAGGGCTATTTAGATTGTTTTTTTCATCTTGGCTGAGTTTTTGTAGTTTTCGTGAAATTGGTCCACTTCTTCTATATTGTTGAATTTATGAAGATAAGGTTATTGATATTATTCCCTTATTATCTTTGTATTAACTGCAATATCTTTGGTGATCTCACTTTTGCTGTTGGTGATTTGTGTCTCTCAACAAGGCTTTTGCTGCATTCCCTATATTTCATACATTGTGTTTTATTTTCATTTAGTTTTATGTTTTGTCATTTCATGTGAGACTTCCCATTTGATTCATATATCATAGAAGTGTGTTATTTAATTTACAAGTGTCTGGAGATTTTCCTATTGTCATTCTGTTAATAATTTTTCTTAGGAGGTACTGGTGATTGAACTCAGGACCTCACACATGGGAAGCAGTCTCTCAACCACTGAGGTACATCTGCTCCCCTGTTATTGATTTTTAGTTTGAATTCATTGTGATCAGAGAACATACTCTATATAATTTCTTTTACACTTAGTAAGGTTTGTTTTATAACCCAGAATATAGTGTATCTTGGTGAATTTTCCATGCATAGTTGAAAAGAATGTGTATTCTACTATTGTTGGGTGGATTGTACCAAAATGTCAATTATATCTTATTAGTTGGTTGTGCTTTCAGAAATTCTCTATTCTTGCTGATTTTCTGCCTTGTAGTTCTGTTACTGAGAGGGTGTGGTGAACTTTTTAACTATAACTGTGGATTTGTCTCATTTTCTTTTCCACCCATCCAGGTGTCTTATCAAGACATGACTACATCTAGAGAAAAATCAGTCTATTCCTGTAGTACTCTCTTAAGAGCAAGGAATTGTTTTCCAAAAGCCCCCAGAAAAGTTCACATCATGTCTCCATAATCAGAATAATTTATCACTCTGTGCCTGAACCAGTTACTTGCAAGGGGAATGTGATTAACCTTAGGCCAATCACATGTTCTTTTGAAGAAGAAAGGTTCATTTACTCCCACCTCATCTCTGTAAAGAAAAAAAGACAGTCAATATTGGTAGGCAACCAATAGTGTCAACTAAAGAAAGCTGATCTTAAAAACTGAAAAATCAGAGACATCAAAAATGCAGTTGATTATATATAATGTATATACACTTTAATCTAGCAAAGCAAATAAATCCGGTGCTGTTTTCCCTGGACCTAACCAGAACTTGGCTAGGAAAAGCACCAGCCAGCTAAGCATTCATTATGGTCATTTATTCAATAGGTCTCTGTTGAATATTTACTGTATACTAAGCCCTGTGATCAGCAGAGTAGCTACTCAACAAAGATTAAAGCATGGTCCCAGCTTTCATGAAGCCTATTATCTGGTTTAAGAGTGAATATTTCTATAATCTAAAATATGCCATAAGGTAATTTTGTAAATAGTATATGCCAAAGGAAATGGTACAGTTTAAGTGGGTGTTCAGAAGAGTTGTCATTGTGGACTGCAGTGATCATTAAAGCCTTGATCATTTTTCAAAATATTTTTGCCCAATTCTGCAAACTCTCTCATCTAATATTTCTTCTATTTCCCTAGAGGTCTGGAGGTTGATCAGTATTAATCTTTATCATATTCTTACATAGAATATATTACCTTAAATTATTAGATTTTTACTGTGTGCTAGGCATTGTGCTGGAATTACAAAGACAAACAAAATCTGCTCTCTCTCTCAGTAATTCCTTATAGGAGTCACCAACAAACCAACAATTATCAGATAGGATGTTAAGTGCTATGATAGAAGTTAGCATAGAAATAATCCCTTTCATCAAGAATCTTTAGGAAGATAGTGATGTATGCAAGCTTTCCAAAATAAAAGCTTAAAATGTTATATGAAATTTTAAAAGTGGGTAACTTCCAACTCTGGGGTTGAAAGGGGTGCATGAGGAAGGTACTTGGAATCAGGAAAGGTGACATTGACATACTTTAGCTCCCTCAAAATTCTGCTTTCCTTGCACCAGAAGACCGAAGGGCCATGTGTTATATATAATTCTTATTACTTTTACAGTTTTTCCTTTCTTGAGCAGAAAAAAATCTATTTTAAGAGCTACTTAATAAACTTATGGGTAACTGACCTAAGCCTCCAATTCCTAGCTGTATGACCTTAGGCAAGCCACTTTATCTCTCTGGGCCTAAGCTTCCTGATCTGTAAAAGGAGAAAGTTGGATTAGAAAATCTATAAAGTTCTTTCTGTCTCCAGCAGCTTATGACATTGTTACTAAACTGAAGACTTACTGACATTACTATGCAAATTTTCTAGACAATATTCTGGAACCAGTTATGGAAAAAGAATGGGGCTTCTACTAGAGTTGTAGTTCTCAAATATTGAAAACTTCAGTCTGAAATTTAGTTTTGGATTATTAGAACCATAGAGAACCCTAAACTATAAAGTCAAGGGGATCTTTGAGATAATCTTATACACCCCCATCATCTATAAGGGCCAGAATATTGAGGTATCACACAGTTGATTAAGAAAACTTTCTAAATAAGTTAACTGAAGTATTTTTCATGCTCTCCCTCCAACCATCCTTTTATTTTTCCAGTGTATTATATATAAATACATAACTATCTTCAGAATGCAGAGTCATTATTATTTACTTGTGGAATTATAAAGTTCCACAGAAAATACCAGAGCTGCTATTTAGTCAAAAACCAACCAAACAAAATATGTGATTATACTTCATTAATTTTTACAAATCCCCTTACCTTCATTTTGGTAGTTATTCCTATCAAATGTCACAGGTAAGACTACAGTAGAGCCTTTATTGGTTCAGATATCTAGAAAACAATGAGCTCTTTTCTAACCTAGTCCATGAATGCTATAGATATCTCAATCTGTTATTATAGAAGATCTATATGATCAAAAAGAATTTGAACTCTTTGTCCATTTGATATAGGTCCCAAGAATCCTAAGCACCAGTGGGTTGTTAGCTCTTAGGTACACCAGTCCTTCTAGTAGAACTTTGCATATATATGAAATATGCTGGTTTCATAACGACATGAGAAAATATAAGTCTTGCCCCCAAACAGCTACCCACACTAAATTTTACTATCTCTAAAATTCTATAATTAGAATTTTATTTCTTTGGTATACTCTCCTTTGTGATTATCATATAAGATGAAGACTCTAAAGACCATGACCAAGAAGCAATTACTTAAAAATATAAGGATGGAAGAGAGGGGATTTATAAAGTAAATATTAATACTGATATAAAATCATAGTTAATGATGAAATATTGAAGGAATTCCCATTAAAACCTGGACAAGTAAAGGTTGTCTGCTATTACCACAATGACTTAACATAAAAGCTCTACCACCTACCATTGAAATAAAAAAGTGTTTTCTTCAAAATGAAATACACATAGCTATTTAAAAAGAGGAAGCAGATATCTTTGTACACTGATATGATTGCTTCTGTAGAAACCCAAAGAGAATCAACTGAAAAATTATTAGTGATAAAAATTCGACAAAATAGTTTGTTACCTAACAAGTATACAAAAATGGATTGCTTTCCTATATGCCAATAATAACCAATTTGAAAATCTACTGAATAGAAAATACTTTTCACAGAAACAGCAGAACAAGACTGCCTAGGGAAAAGGAAAGATTTGAGAGAGCCACATGAAGAAAATCTCAAAATTTTACTAAGGAACATAAAAGAAGTTTTAAATAAATGAAGACATACAGAATGAAATTTGATGATAAATTTTAGAATTATTAAGGTACTTATTATCATTAAACTAATTTATAATTTTTTTTTAAATGTAGTTTCTGGTTATGCTTTATTTTTCTTATATCAATTTTTGTGGTATGTTTTACATTTAATAAAGAGTACATTTAAGTTTAAAGTTTGATCAGTTTGACAAGTGAATACACCCATGTAGCCACCTCCTTAATCATTGATAAAGTGTTTCAATTGTCCCTAAAGTTCCTTTCTCAGTTGTCTTCCCATTTATTGCCTGTCAAACCAAGATAGATCTACTGTTCGGTTTACATCATTATATAATAGTTTTTCCTATTTTTAAAGTTCATATAAATGGATTCCTATATTATGTATCTTTGTGTCTATCTTCCTTATTTCAGCATGTTTTCAAGATTCCTCCATGCTATTGCATACATCAGTAGTGGTTTCATCTTATTGCTAAGTAGTAATCCATTTCCGTGATGACTAAGATTTTGAACGTATTGGTCTTTCACATTTCTCCTTTGATGAACTATTGCTACAAATATTTTTCCCATTTATTTATTGGAATGTTTGTCTTGTTATTATTGAATTTTAAGTGCTCTTTATATATATTTTAGTTTCAAGTCTTTTAACAGATATGTGATCTATAGATGTTTTCTCCAATTCAGTGGTTGGTCTTTATATCCTTTTTTTTTTTATTATTATATATATGCATATATGTGTATTTGCTTACAAAAATGTTATATATATATATACACACATATATTTTAAGAGGTGCTTAGATTACCCAAAATATTACAGGGAACCCACTGGGATTCCCATGTTGCCCACCTCCGACACCTCCCACCACGTCCCACACAAACATCTCCCACAGTGTGGCCCACCACCCTCAATGAACTTACACATCCTGGAGCCTTGCCACCAACCATAGACCACAGTTCACACTGTAGACCACACTCTCTCCTAATTTATAATTTTAATTAAAATCCCAAACAGGTATTTGTTTGGATTACAGTAGGTTGACAAAAAATTCTTGAGTTCTTCTAATATAATACACCCACAAGAATAGACAATAAATAACAAAAATGCATAATAAGAAGATAGGGCATGTGCCAGTTATTCATTCATTAATCAAATATGTATTCCTTCTTACAGCTGAGTAATATTCAATTGTATCTATGTACCACATTTTGCTTATCCATTCGTCTGTTGATGGGCACCGGGGCTGATTCCAACTCTTGGCAATGTATAACCATGCCACTATGAACATTGGTGTGCATATATCTGTTTGTGTCTTTGCTTTCAGTTCTTCTTGGTATATACCCAGCAGTGGAATTGCTGGATCATACCGAAGATCTATTGCTAGTTTTCTGAGGAACCGCCAAACTGTCCTCCACAGTGGCTGGACCATACCCAGTCCCACCAGCAGTGGATGAGGGTTCCTATTCCTCCACATCCTCTCCAACATTTAGTGTCTGCTGTTTTTTCAATAGCTGCCATTCTGATGGGTGTAAGATGGTATCTCATTGTAGTTTTTTTTTATTTTTATTTATTTTATTTTATTTTTTTTTATTAATAGAGCCTGTTGTACTTTAATGTGTATACTCAAGGTACAAGACATTTCCATCTAACATAAATAAAAGAAAAAAATCACATAAGAAAAAAAAATACAAATCAGATTTTAGCAGTTCCTATGGTAGCTTCCCATTACATTTAGAATAAAATTTGAATTTATCAAGGCCTACAAGGCCCCAAATCATCTAGTTCTTTATTCTATGACCACATTTTCTAGAATTCTTTTTTTTTTTTCTTTTTTTTTTTTTTATTATGGGTAAAAATCAAAATTCTCACAATACATACAGACATTTGCATAATGATATATAAATATATGTGCATATATGTGTATTTGCTTACAAAAAATGTTATTTATATATATATATATACATATATTTTAAGAGGTGCTTAGATTACCTAAAATATTACATGGAACCCACTGGGATTCCCATGTTGCCCACCTCCCACACCTCCCACCACATCCCACACAAACATCTCCCACAAGTGTGGCCCACCAACCTCAATGAACTTACACATCCTGGAGCCTTGC
>JAKSZT010054527.1:385112-475717 GCA_026826555.1 Tolypeutes matacus
CCTATTCCTCCACATCCTCTCCAACATTTAGTGTCTCCTGTTTTTTTTTAATAGTTGCCATTCTGATGGGTGTAAGATGGTATCTCATTGTAGTTTTGATTTGCATTTTCCTGATAGCAAGCGATGTTGAGCATTTTTTCATGTGCTTTTTAGCCATTTGTATTTCTTCCTTGGAGAAGTGTCTTTTCAGGTCACTTGGGATGTGGTGGGAGGTGTGGGAGGTGGGCAACATGGGAATCCCAGTGGGTTCCGTGTAATATTTTGGGTATCTAAGCACCTCTTAAAATATATTTATATATATACATAAATAACATTTTTGTAAGCAAATGCACATATATGCATATATATTTATATATCATTTTGCAAATGTTGGCATGTATTGTGAAAATTTTGATTTTTACCCACAATGAAAAAAAAAACAAACCAAAAAAAAATATGTATTGATGCCTACATCATTCCATACTCTGTGCTATGTGCTGGAATGTTATGAATAAGACAGACATGGTCCCTGCCCTCATGGGATTTATATTCCAATGTGAGTCTAGAGTAAATTAGAAAGTAAGCAAATGAACAAAATAATTAGAAATTATTATAAATAGTATGAAGGAAATATAGAATGATGAAACAAAGAATAACTGAAGGGGAAACTTTGGGTATTATAATACAGAATTAAACTTGACAATCAAAAGAGGATGATGCAGAATAGACAATCAATGAATAAAAGTGTATACTTAAATAAGAGAGCCTATTTAGAATATTAGAAAGTTGATATTTCAAGGCAGATGGATTATTCTATTAATGGTGCTGAGGCAATGTCCATTTGGAAAAATAAAATAATTGGGATCTTTACCCCTCACATTATACCAAATAAATTTCATATAGAATAAAATGTTAACTGTAAAAAGTATTGGGTATTTGAAGGGATAAGGAGGGAAAAAGATATACAATGCCAGCATAATTTGTTTCTAAAAAGTAAGATTGGCTATATTGTATCAGATAAAATAGACTTAAGAGAAAATAAAATTACTAGAGATGAGGGATATTTCATACAATAAAAGGATGAATTCATCATGAAAACAAAATGATCATAAATGTATATACACAAAAAATGACAAAATCTAAAAGTACATAAGGCAAAAAGTAATTTTCCAAAATTTGATGTCATAGTTTTTCCTGTGAGAACCACTTACAAGAGTAAATAATTATCTAATTGTTTATGGTTATAAAACTCATGTGCTTAGGTAAGTGTAATAAAATTTAAACTTCCAAACCACTATTCTATCTTTGAAAATAAGAATGCTTACTGGGGGACACTATTATCAGGAAGATGGCTTTGAAACAGATAGGCAGAGCTCAACTCTCTCACAAAAAACAATGGAGGAAGGGCAAAAACCTACCTGAGGGAGCTGCTTTGTGGTTCTATAGAATAGGAAAGTGCTGTGCATCATCCAGGAGGGAGTAAGACAGATAAAGAAGCCAAAGGAAAACCGTGAGGAAAGCCCCTGTGGCTGGAAACAGTACATATACCTCACCCTCAAGGCACATAGCCTCAATAAAACCCTTGACTCACTGAAGCCAACTGAGTGGGAAGGAGCATTCCCTGGGAGGAAGAGGGGTCTGGCAGAAGTTGGAGAGTGGTTTCTTTTCAGTGACTTTGGCCAGCTCAGCCCCCTTGGGTCTCAAAGAAGACCTCAGCCAGCACTGAGGCAGCCCCAGGAAGAGGGGAGCGGGTATCTGATCAGTCAGGCCGTCACACCCTGGGAGAGACAGGAACTAGATCAGGAAAGTGGCAAAGACAGGCACCTAACCAGCATGACTCCTGTCAACTGTTAGAAGCCCAGCTAGCCTGAGGTAACAGGGGCAGGAAGACCCAGATAAGCTTTCAGAAGCCTACTTAACCTGTTTAGCTCAGTGGGGCAATTCCTGCCTTGTGTATACGAGGTACCTGGTTTGATTCCCAGGGCTTCTTAAAGAAGGAAACCCATTGGGTTATCAGGCCTCAGTTGGAACCTTATGAGAGGGATCCTATATACAATTTTTTTTCTTGTTTTAGGTCTTGGATTCGTTATTTTTTATTGGTTCCTTTTTTTCTTTTTCTTTATTTTATTTGCTAAAACTGGAGTGCAGACTGAAGGATGATTGATTGATGAATACTGGCAGCCTGAGAAGCTCCTTAGGGGCCTAAGAGGACAGGTTGTGTTTCCTGTGTTATTTTATTTGTTGTTGTTGTTGTTTTGTTTCTTGTTTGTTGTCTTTCCCCTTTGTTTCCTTTTGTCTTTTACTTATTTTTTCTACCTACTTTATTTCTTTTCTTCCCTTCATTTTTCTATCTTCTGTCTTCTGTTGCTTTTCTTTCATTCTACCTCTTCTTGTTTTGATTTTTCTCTCCTTTTTCTTTTCCCCCCTCTCTTGTCAAATTTCTGTCCCTTTAATTCATTCTGTTTTTTCTCTATTTTGTTTCTTGTTCCACTTTTTATACTTCACCTTTTTAATTCTTATTACTTTGTTTTTTGTAAAAATGATTTTTACTTGTATTATTTATTTTTATAGCTCTTGTATGGTTCTTCTTCGATGATTTTTTTAAACTATTATTACTATTATTTTTTTCTCTTTTTCTCTTTTTCCTTTTCTCTGATTTAATATTTTTTCTCCAAGGGAACACAGACAACTGCATGAATATAGAATAAGAGGGACAAAGTGTCAAAAAGGAACCTTGCCACACATGCAAAAATCAGCAAAATAAAGCCTTAGTGTAGAAAGAGAAGCTAACCAACCTAATAATCCCATTAAGATAAAGAGATGACTAGACACCAAGAAAAAACTACAAACCATACTAAAAAACAGGAAGACACAGCCCAATCTAATGAACAAGCTAAAAAACAGGAGGAGATGCAGTACTTGGAACAACTAATCAGGGATGTCCAAAAAATATCATGAATCAACTTAATGAAGTAAAGGAAGAGATAAAGGATATTAAGAAGATACTGGGTTGTGTTGTGCCTAAGAATTGCCTCTGGTGAGCCTCCTTGTTGCTCAAATGTAGACTCTCTCTAAGCCAAACTCAGCATATAAATGTATTACCTTCCCCTCAGCATGAGACATGACCTCTGGGGATGAGCCTCCCTGGCACTGTGGGATTACTATCAAGCACCAATTACTAGCAATGCAAATGGAAAAAGACCTCAAATAAAAGGGGGGAAAAGGTAAATACAAATGAGTTTATGAGGCTAAGAGACTTCAGAGTGAGTCAGAATTTCATCCCAGAAATAACACTAATACACATATCAGGAGGATCTCATAGACTGCCAAAGTGGATACTACCTCAAAGAGTGGGGCTCCTGAGGGCTCTGGAAACACCCAAGTCCTATGGTCAGGGCCGATATTTCCAGAGTTTGGTGCCTTGCCAGTGGGCCCTACTTTAGAGTTTTTGCTCCTAAGAGTGACGGAGTTGGACTCAGTTATGGCTTCCTTACACATGGCTCATCTGTCCCTTCTATTTGAACCTATACTTGGTTCTGGAATTGGTAGGTGTTTGTCCAAGTGACTTGAATCTTTGGGCTGTCCATGTGCCAGCTGGGCCTTGAGCCTCAGTGGAGTTGCAACATCTACTCATTGGAATCGCCCAGGACAGCTAACAAGGAGGTGAGGATTGACAACCACCATACCAAGGCAATGAGAGAGCCTACAATTGCAAGCAAGAGAGTCCCATCCATCGCCTGTATGGGATCAAAGCCCCCTCTCAATTAGAGGTGGAGTGAACCTCACCATCCCAGAATCCTCAGGATTGGGGAATGAATTATGGACTTGAGTAGACTTATTGGCATTCTACAATAGACTTGTGATTCTAGCAATGGAAGAAATTACAGCATTGATGTAGAGGCATTGGCTCTGGGGGCATGAAGAGGGAAAGACAGTTGTAATAAGGGGGCTTTTTTGAGACTTGGGAGTCGTCCTGAATGACATTGCAATGACAGATATATGCTATTATATATCTTCCCATAGCCTGCAAAATTGTGTGGGAAAGAGTGTAAACTATAATGTGAGCTATGGTCCATGCTCAATGGCAGTGCCCCAGAATGTGTTTATCGGTTGCAATGATTGTGCCACACTAATGAAGGATGTTGTTTATGTGGGAGGGTGTGGGAGGTGTGGGGAGTGGGTCATATAGGAATCCCTATATTTTTTGTGTCACATTTGTGTATCTGAGTATTTTTTAAAAATAAAAAATATATTAAAAAAAGAAGGCACTGAAGGAACATACTGAAGAGATGGTAAACATACATAAAAAAGATAACAGATCTGATGGTGATGAATGGCACAATGCAAGAAATCAAAAAATACATTGGAAGCACACAACAGCAGATTTGAACAGGTAGAGAAAAGAATCAGTGATATCAAAGATAGTACACCTGAAATCAGAAAGATAGAAGAAGAGATAGATAAAAGGATAGAAAAAATCCAGCAGGGAACTGGAGATTTGAATGAGAACACAAAATGTACAGCCATACACATTATAGGCATCCCAGAGTGAGAAGAGAAGGAAAGGGGGCAGAAGGAGTGTTGGGGGTAATAATGGCTGAAAAGTTCCCAACTCTTTTGAGGGACATGGATGTACATGTCCAGGAATTGGAGCACACCCCAAACAGTATAAATCCTAATAGACCTACCACAAAACATATACTTATCAAATTTCCCAATGCCAAAGACAAAGAGTGAATACTGAAAGTAGCAAGAGTAAAGAGATCCATCATGTACAAAGGAAGCTCAGTAAGTTTAATTGCTGATTTCTCCTTTGAAACCATGGAGGCAAAAAGGCAATGGTATGGTATAGTTAAGATGCCAAAAAAAAAAAAAAAAAAAAACCTGTCAATCAAGAATTCTGTATCCAGCAAAGTTGGCATTCAGAAACGAGGGAGACGCTTTATTAAGCGTCTTCCCGCGCGACAGCCTTCCCATTCTCTCTGCCCCTCGGCGTTGGCTGTTAGTCAGGCCATTTTATTTTCCGATTTCCAGGACTCGAATTCCCTGCCATGTCGTCTGAAGAAGGGAAACTCTTTGTGGGAGGGCTCAATTTCAACACCGATGAGCAGGCATTGGAAGACCACTTCAGCAGCTTTGGGCCTATCTCTGAAGTGGTCGTCGTCAAGGACCGGGAGACTCAGCGGTCCCGGGGTTTTGGCTTCATCACCTTCACCAATCCAGAGCATGCCTCAGATGCCATGCAGGCCATGAATGGAGAGTCTCTGGATGGCCGCCAGATCCGTGTGGACCATGCGGGCAAGTCAGCCAGGGGAACCAGAGGGGGTGCCTTTGGGGGTCATGGGCGTGGTCGCAGCTACTCTAGAGGTGGTGGGGACCAGGGATATGGGAGCAGCCGGTATGACAGTCGACCTGGAGGATATGGATATGGTTATGGAAGGTCCAGAGACTATGGTGGCAGAAACCAGGGTGGTTATGACCGCTACTCTGGAGGGAATTACAGAGACAATTATGACAACTGAGATGAGGCATGCACACATAATATACACAAGGAATAAAAATTCTTCTGATCCAGCATCGTCCTTCCAAATGGCTGTATTTATAAAGATATTTGGAGCTGCACTGAAACATCTTTGTTTTAGTACATCAACTTCTATTTTTGAATTGAGCTCCCAGGGTAGCCTGTCAAAGACCTTTTAAAAAGCTCCATGTGTTCAAAGTTTTTTCCTTCCATTTAAAGACAAATTCTGGGACATTGTAAAGTCTGGGTATTTTTCTTTTGCTAGCTTTTTTTTATTTTGGGCTCTCAGGATTATTGGTTCTGGCAAAAAAAGTTTGGTCAGGATGATATTTTTTTAAATTAATGTGCATCTAGGAACATTTTTAAAATTTGTACACAGTGTTTTCTTAACACAGTTAGGAAGCAATTTCTGAATGTACCTACAAGAAATCTCCATCAAGAACATGATTGCTAAGAGGTGTTTTTTTACTCTACGTTATAAGACCACCACCCTGATTATATAGAAGAGCTCCTTAAAAATGTTTGTGAATGTCATCTTTTTTAATACTGGAAGAAAGAAATATTCTGTTGTGTCTCATAGTGTTTAGGATGTCCTTCATGGAGCTGATTAAAAAGATGGAATTTGAAAACAAAACAAAACAAAAAAAAAACGAGGGAGAGTTCAAAATATTTGCAGATAAACAGAAATTGAGAGGGTTTCTCAACAAGAAACCTGCCCTTCAAGAAATGCTTAAGGGACTTTTGCAGGTTGAAAGGAAAAAAACAAGAGAGAGAGCACTGGAGGAGAGTGAAGGAATAAAGGTAATCAGTAAGAATAACTAAAAAAAAAAAAAAAAAAAAAAAAGAGAGAGAGAAAGAGAAATAGAAACAATATATGACATATAAACCTAAAGAAAATATGGCTAATGTAAATAAATCCTTGACAGGAATAACATTGAATATTAATGAATTATAGTCTCCAAACAAGAGACACAGATTGGCAGAATGGATAGGAAAAATGACCCATCTATATGCTGTCTACAAGAAACTCACCTTAGACCCAGGGATGCAAGGAAGGTGCAAGCGAATGGTTGGAAAACAATTTTACATGCAAACAATAACCAGAGTAGCTATATTAATATCAGACAAAATAGACTTTATTTACTTTTTAAGTATACCTTTTTATTTTTTTTAAAAAAAATACTTGGATTACATAAATGTTACATAAAAAATATAGGGGATTCCCATATGCCCTGCTGCCTTCCCCTTCCACAGTTACCCACATTAACAACATCGTTCCTTAGTGTGGTAAATTTCTTATAATTGTTGAACACATTTTAGAATATTGCCACTAACTGTGGATTATAATTTACATTGTATTTTACACTCTCTGCCACAAATTTTGTAAGTTATGACAAGATATATAATGGCCTGTATCTGTCATTGCAATGTCATTCAGGACAATTCTCAAGTCCCCAAAATGCCCCCACATTACACTTATTTTTCCCTCTCCCTCCCCTCTCAACCTCCAGTGGCCACTGTCTCCACATCAATGATAACAGTTCTTCCATTGTTATAATCACAATAAGTCTATAGTAGAATAACAGTAAGTGTACTCTCTAGTCCATCATTCATTCCCGAATCCTGAGAATTCTGAGATGTGATGCTCACTCTGCCTTTAGTTGAGATAGGCCTTAGATCTCATGGGACAGATGGATGGGACTATACTGCTTGCAGTTGCAGATTCTCTCTATTCCTTGGGATAGGCTTTGTCCATCATCATTTCCTTGTTAGTTGTCCTGGGTGAGTCCAGTGAACTGGAGAATAGGTGTTGCAATGCTGTTGAGTTCAGTGTCCGACTGGCACATGGAAAGCCCAAAGATTTAAGTCTCTTGGACATACACCTATCAACTCTAGTACTAAATATAGGTTCAAATAGAAGAGGTAGAAGAGCCACGTGTAGGGAAACCACAACTGACTCAAACTGTCACACTGGGGAGCATAAACTCCATGGAAGGGCCCACTGGCAAAGTGTGAAACTCTTGAGCCCTCTGCCCTGCCTAGTGTGGTCTGGGTGTCCCAGAGGCCTCAGAAGCCCTGCTATTTGAGGCAATATTTACTTTGGCAGTCAATGAGATACTGCTGAGGTGTGCATAAGCATAACCTCTGGAATGACCTCCTGACTCACTTTGAAGTCTCTTAGCTATATAAACTCATTTGTCTTAACCCTTTCACCAGTTTGATCAAGATCTTTTTTGAGTTGCATTGCTAGTTGGTGCTTGTTAGTAATCCCTTGGTTTCAAGGAAGCTCATCCCTGTGAGTCATGTCTCATGCTGGAGAGAAGGTACTACATTTATGTGCTGAGTGTGGCTTAGAGAGAGGCCACATTTGAGCAACAAAGAGGCTCTCAGTTGGTAACTCTTAGGCACCCTATAATACTAGGCTGAATTTCAATTTCAAATGTAAAGGTCCATAAGTACAGCCATCATTATCAAGTGCCTGTCAATGGTCCATCCACCTTCATTAATTCCTGCCTCTGTACTCAGGGGATTCTTGCTGTCCCATTAGAGAATGTGGCAGAGCTCCCCAGGATGGTATTTCGATATTCTTTTGGTTTTTGTGTGAATCTCCATCCACTGTGACAATACCCCATGCACACTTGAACACATTCATATGCCTTATAGATATTTCCTAAGTGAACCCCCTCCCATGCATCCCCCATCTCTGATATCCCACAACAATAATCCTCCCCTGCCACAGTAGTAACTCTTATGTGATCCAAAAGTTCTTTAAAAATGAAGCCAACAGTCTCTCTAAGCCAAACTCAGCATATGAATGTATTATCGTTCCCCCAGCATGGGACATGACTCCTGGGGATAAGCCTCCCTGGCAACCAGGGATTAATACCAAGTGCCAACTGGCAATATGACTGGAAAAAGACCTTGAATAAAGGGGGGAAAAGGTAAAGACAAATGAGTTCATATGGCTAAGAGACTCCAAAGAGAGTTGGGAGGTCATCCCAGAGGTAATGCTTATGCACACCTCAGTAGGATCTCATAGAACACCAAAGTGGATATCACCCCACACAGAGGGGCTCCTTATATAGACAAAGGTACTATATAAGGGGGGGGGGTAGCTCCAGAAATTGATGCCTTATCAGTGGGATATACTATGGAATCTGTGCTCCTGAGAGTGACAGAGTTGGACTCAAATAAGTCCTCCCTGCACATGGTCCATCAGTCCCTTCTATTCAAACCTGTATGTGGTGCTTGAGTTTGTAGGTGTACTTCCAGAGACTGGAGACTTTGGCCTGCCCATGTGCCAGCTGTGCCTGGAATCTTGGTGGAGCTACAACTCCTACTCTACTGCTCAATGGATTCACCCAAGTCACCAGGTGATGAGATGATGATGGACAACGGCCATCCCAGGGAATGGAGAGAGTCTGCAGCTGCAGGCAGGATAATCCCATCCATCTTATCCATGCATTATAAGCCCCCTCTCACTTGGAGATGGAGTGGACATCACCATCCCAAACTCTTCAGGATTGGGGGAAGAGCTATGGACTAGAGTGGACTTACTGGTATTCTGTTGTAGACATATTGTGATTCAAGCAACGGAAGAAACTACAACAGTGAGGTGGAGCCAGTGGCCACTGGACACTTCGGGGCAGGGAGAGGGAAAAGCAGTTGTAATGCAGGAGCTTTTTTGGGACTTGGGAATTATCCTGAGTGACATTACAATGACAGATATAGGTCACTTTACATCAGCATATAACATGCAGAACTGTGTGGGAGAGAGTCGTCTACAATGTGAACTATGGTCCATGCTTAGTGGCACAGCCCCAGGATGTGTATATCCATTGCAGGTGATGTGCCACACTAATGAAAGATGTTTATGTGGGAAGTTATGGGAGGTGTGGGAGGTGGGGAACATGGGAATCCCTGTATTTTTGTGTAACATTTATGTAATCTAAACATCTTAAAAAAAAATATATATATATATATATAAATCACTGAAGTAAGACTGTTGAGAAGAGGGAATTATGACTTTCTTTATGAAAGGATATGGGTTGTGTAAAATTCCATCCATGGCAATTGTATCTGGTATTTCATAATTTATTTATCACATCTATAAAAACGACAACTTGTGAGAAAAATGAAGCCAACAAAGTAACTGAATATAATTAATAAGAAAGGGAAATAGAGGAGAGGGGGCCAAGATGGCGTTAGTGTAGGAGGGCACACACTGCAAGCTCCCAGAGCAAGGCGGATTGTGGACGGGGTCATGCCCGGGGGTCTGTGCGGTGCACGCGTGGAGTGAGAAGCTTGGGACATCTATCTGCACGGATCAACGGCGTGGATGGAATGGTAGAGATTCGTGAGTTTTAAGCCTGCTGGTGGTGGTTGGCACAGGCGGCTGAGCCCCACGGTTAGGGAGAAAAAAAATAAAATAAAATGGCCACTTGGAGCCATGAGCGGGGCGAGAAAGTTTTATTTTCTGGGGATTTGGCTGCCTGGCGCCCCTTGGATCTTGTGTGAACAGAACAGCCGGAGCTAAGTGGCACCTGGTGAACAGGAGGGGGGATTCTGGTTGGGGGATGAAACTAATTTGCCTAGCTGCCCAGGGATAAGACCCGGGCTGCTGAAGAGCCAGGAAGAAGGGACACTCCCCAAAAGAGGGAGGTTTCTGTTGGAGGACAGGGAAGGGTATTTTTTATTTTTATTTTTCGACATCGATCTGGCTGCCTGCACCACCCCATAGCTTTGGGGAGCAGATAAGCTGACCTGAAGCAGCATCAGGCTGAGATCAGACGCAAATCTGCAGTCAAAATGATTTACATAGCAACCCGGTGACGCTGGTGCTCAGCTCCAGAAGGGGCGGAATTGGCCATCTTTAGCACTCCGCACTGACTAACATCAGAGCTACAGCTACCCTGGGGAGTCCAGGAAGTGGGACGTGCTTGATTAATTTCCATGGGCCCAGCTAGGGTCCCTTCCGTAAGGGGGTTGGTCAAGAGGAGGAATTATTTTGGGTCCTGTATTTTGCTAAAAAAAAAAAAGTGAGAAGGTCACTTCAATAAATGAAAAATAAATTCATTTTAATTTAGTTTAATAGCTAAAAGCTGCTTCAGGACCTGCATATAGAACCCTGCGGGGAAATTGATTGATAAACACAAGTAGGCAGAGAGGATCCATGTGGACCCTAGGGGAATCATTGACCCTCCTTAGCTCTGTTTGATTGGTTGCCTGTGTGGATCTTTGGTTTCTCTCTGTTTCTTTCTGGTCTCTTGCTTTTCTTTCCTCTTTTCTCCTCCCTTTCTTTTTTCTTTCCTTTTTTTAAAATTAGGTGCTGCTAGCTTGTCGCTTCTTTGCTGTGCTTCTTCTTCTGCAATTTCCCACTTGCTGTCTATATTGATTTTGAATTCCAAACTATCGCTTATCCTTCCTTCATCTTTCTGCCTTCTGCTTTCTGTTATGGCTCATAGATACAGCATTTTTTCATAGGCCCACAACTTAAGGGTGTCAATTTCTATTCCATCAATTTTGATTTCTTCTTTTTTTTAATTAGTATTAACTTTTTCCTTTCAGCCCTTTCTTTACTATTTCTCTCCCTCCTCATAATTCTAGCCTTCTAAATCACTATATATATATTCCTCCATTTGTTTTCCCAGTCCATTGTAGGAACTCCACTTTTTTTCCTATTACTCAACACTGCCTACACAAGTTAAATATTCATCTCATTAAGTCTCATTTTGCCCCTCTTCTAACTTTTATCAATATTACTATTATCCTTCTGCCTTCCTTACATCTTTTGATTCCTCTGGCCCTAACCTTTTGCCTTCAAGGGAACATAGAAAGAAGTAAGGAAATAAAATAAGAAGAAAAACTGCCAAAGAGAAAACTTAACTCACACGCAGAACCACCAGCTAAATAAAACTCTAGGGCATAGAGAAAAGCTATTCAACTGAACAAACCCATCAAGATAATATGATGACCAGAGGGCAACAAAAAAATACAAATGACTCTGAGAAACAGGAAAACATGGACCAGTCCAATGAACAAAATTAAAATCAGGAAGCAATGCAGAATATCGAACAACTAATCAAAGCTATCCAAACAAATATCATTGACCAACTTAAAGAACTGAAGGAAGAGATTAAGGATATAAAGAAGACACTGGGAGAACATACTGAAGAATTAGCAAACATGCCTAAAAAGGTAATGGATATGATGGTGAACAATGGCACAAGCCAAGAAATGAAAAAGACGCTGGATTCACATAATAGCAGATTTGAACAGGCAGAGGAAAGAATTAGTGATATGGAAGACAATACAGCTGAAATAAAAGAGATAGTAGAACAGATAGACAAAGAGATAGAAAAAAATCCAGCATGGACTCAGGGAAATGACTGATAATACAAAATGCACAAACATACTCATTATGGGCATCCCAGAAGGAGAAGAGAAGGGAAAGGGAACAGAAGGAATGTTGAAGGAAATAATGGCTGAAAACTTCCCAACTCTATTGAGAAAGATGGATGTGCAGATCCAGGAAGCACAGCACACCCCAAATAGGCCAACTCCAAGACATATACTTGTCAAAATGTGCAATGCTCAAGACAAAGAGAAAATACTCAAGGCAGCAAGAAAAAAGAGAACCATCACATACAAGGAAGCACAGTAAGATTAAGTGCTGATTTCTCAGCTGAAACCATGGAGGCAAGAAGACAGTGGTATGACATAGTCAAAATACTAAAAGAAAAAAACTTCCAGGCACGAATTCTCTATCCAGCAAAATTGGCATTCAAAAATGATGGTGAGTTGAAAATATTCACAGATAAACAGAAATTAAGAGAGTATGTGAAGAAGAAACCATCACTTCAAGAAATACTAAAGGAATATCTACAAGTTGAAAGGAAAAAGGAAAAAACAAGGGATAGAGAGTTGGAGGAGAGTTTGAAAACAACTGAAAAGACAAAAAGAGAAACAAAACAACATATGACATACATTAACCCAAAGAAAAAATGGCTGAAGTAAGAAATTCATTACGAGTAATAACACTCAATGTTAATGGATTAAATTCACCAATCAAAAGACACAGATTGGCAGAATGGATAAGAAAATATGATCCATCTATATGCTGTCTACAAGAAACCCACCTTCGACCCAGGGATTCAAGGAGGCTGAAAGTGAATGGCTGGAAAAACATTTTACAAGCTAACAATAGCCAAAAAAGGGCAGGAGTAGCTATTCTAATATCAGACAAAATAGACTTTAAATGCAAAACTATTGTAAGAGACAATGATGTACACTACATATTAGTAAAAGGAGTAATCTCTCAAGAAGAGAGAACAATCATAAACATTTACGCACCTAATCAAGGTGCCTCAAAATACGTGCGGCAAAATCTGGAAAAACTAAGAGGAGAAATAAATGCCTCTACAATTATAGCAGGGGACTTCAACACACCACTATCATCATTAGACAGAACATCTGGGCAGAGAATCAATAAAGAAACTAAGGCACTCAACAATACATTAGAAGACCTGGACTTAATAGACATATACAGAACACTTCACCCAAATACAGCGGGATTTACATTCTTCTCGAGTGCACATGGAACATACTCCAAAATAGACCACATTCTAGGCCACAGAACAACTCTCAATGATTTCAGAAAGATTGAGATTATACAAAGTAATTTCTCTGACCACAATGGAATGAAGTTGGAAATCAATAAGGGCCAGAGAAACAGGTTAGGCACAAGGATATGGAAGTTAAACAACACACTCTTAGACAAACAGTGGGTCAAAGAGGAAATCTCAAAGGAAATCAGTAACTACCTTGAAACTACTGAAAAGGACAACACAACATATCACAACCTATGGGATACTGCGAAAGCAGTCCTGAGAGGGAAGTTCATAGCCAAAAATTCATATACTGAAAAAGAAGAAAGAGCTAAAATTGAAGACCTAACTGCACACTTGGAGGAATTGGAAAAACAACAACAAACTAAACTAAAAGGAAGTAGAAAGAAGGAAATAACAAAGATTAGAGCAGAACTAAATGAAATAGAGAATAAGAAAGCACTGGAAACAATAAACAAAACCAAAAGTTGGTTCTTCAAGAATATCAATAAAATTGACAAACCCTTAACCAGACTAAGAAAGAAATAGAGAACAGATCCAAATACATAAAATAAGGAATGAGCAAGGGGATATCACTACTGACCCCACAGAAATAAAGAGTATCATAAGAGGATACTTTGAAAATTATATGACAACAAGAATGACAATTTAGAGGAAATGGACAAGTTTCTAGAAACCCACAAACAGCCGACATTGATGAAAGAAGAAATAGAAGGGACTGGTGAACCATGTGCAGGGAGGACTTATTTGAGTCTAATTCTGTCACTCTCAGGAGCACAGATTACAAAATAGAACCCACTGATAATTTTGTAAGCAAATACACATATATGCATATATATTTATATATCATTTTACAAATGTTTGTATGTATTGTGAGAAATTTGATTTTTACCCATAATAAAAAAAAAAAAAAAAAAAGAAGAAATAGATGAACTCAACAGTCCAATTACAAGTGAAGAGATAGACTCAGTCATCAAAAACCTCCCCACTAAGAAGAGTCCAGGACCAGATGGCTTCACAGCTGAATTCTACCAAACATTCCAGAAAGAGCTAACACCAATTCTACTTAAGCTCTTCCAAAAAATAGAAGTAGAAGGAATATTGCCTAACTCATTCTATGATGCCAACATTACCTAATACCAAAACCAAATAAAGATACCACAAGAAAGGAAAATTAGAGACCAAATTCTCTAATGAACCCAGATGCTAAAATCCTTAACAAAATACTCGCTAATCACATTCAACAACATATGAAAAGGATTATACACCATGATCAAGTGGGTTTCAACCCAGGTATGCAAGGATGGTTCAGTGTAAGAAAATCAATCAATGTAATACACCACATAAACAGATTGAAAGAAAAAAATCACATGATCATCTCTATAGATGCAGAAAAAGCATTCGACAAAATACAGCACTCTTTCCTCATAAAAACACTACAAAATATAGGAATAGACGGAAACTTTCTGAATATGATAAAGGGTATATATGAAAAACCCAAAGCTAACATCATTTTCAACAGTGAAATCCTAAAAGCCTTCCCTCTGAGATCGGGAACTACACAAGGATGCCCACTATCACCACTCCTATTTAACATTGTCTTAGAAGTACTTTTGCGAGCACTGAGAAAAGAAAAGGACATAAAAGGCATCCAGATTGGAAAAGAAGAAGTAAAAATTTCATTATTTGCAGATGACATGATCCTATACATAGAAAGCCCTGAGAAATCTACAAGACTTCTAGAACTTATAAAGGAGTTCAGTAATGTTGCAGGGTATAAGGTCAATGTTCAAAAATCAGTAGCATTTCTGTACACCAATAACCAGCAAACTGAGGAGGATATCAGGAAAAAAATGCCATTTACAATAATAACTAAAAGAATCAAATACCTAGGAATAAATTTAACTAAAGACGTAACGGACTTATATACAGAAAAGTACACAACACTGTTAATGGAAATCAAAGAAGGCCTAAATAAATGGAAAAATATTCCCTGTTCATCGATAGGAAGACTAAACATCATCAAGATGTTTATCCTACCCTAAGTAATCTACAGATTTCATGCAATCCCAATAAAAGTCAACACTATTTTTTAAGGAACTGGAAAAACTAACCACAAAATATATTTGGAGAGGCAAGAGGCCCTGAATTGCCAAAGACATATTGAAAAATTAAAATGAAGTTGGAGGTATCACACTACCTGACTTTAAAACATACTACAAAGCTACAGTGATCAAAACTGCGTGGTACTGGCACAAGGATAAACCTACTGACCAATGGAACCGAATTGAGAGTTCTGATACAGATCCTCGCATATACAGTTATCTGATATTTGACAAGGCCACGAAGCAGACTCACTTGGGAGAGAATGGCCTCTTTAACAAGTGGTGCTTGGAGAACTGGATATCCATATCCAAAAGAATGAGAGAAGAATCTCACAGCTTATACAAAAATCAACTCAAGATGAATCAAAGATCTATATATAAGAGCCAAAACCATAAAGACCTTGGAAGATAATGTAGGGAAGCATCTACAGGACCTTGTAATAGGAAATGGTTTCATGAACTTCACATTCAAAGCATGAGCAGCAAGAGAAAAAATAGATAAATGGGATCTCATCAAAATAAAAAACTTCTGTACCTCAAAGTATGTTATTAGGAAAATAAAAGGCAGCCTACCCAATGGGAGAAAATATTTGGCAACCATATATCTGATAGGAGTCTAATATCCTGCATATATAAAGAAATCCTACACCTTGAAAATAAAAGGACAAACAACCCATTTAAAAAATGGGCAAGTGACCTGAAAAGACACTTCTCCAAGGAAGAAATACAAATGGCTAAAAAGCACATGAAAAAATGCTCAACATCGCTTGCTATCAGGGAAATGCAAATAAAAACTACAATGAGATACCATCTTACACCCATCAGAATGGCAGCTATTGAAAAAACTGCAGACACTAAATGTTGGAGAGGATGTGGAGGAATAGGAACCCTCATCCACTGCTGGTGGGACTGTGGTATTGTCCAACCACTGTGGAGGACAGTTTGGCGGTTCCTCAGAAAACTAACAATAGATCTTCCGTATGATCCAGCGATTCCACTGCTGGGTATATATCCAGAAGAACTGAAAGCAAAGACACAGATATATGCACACCAATGTTCATAGCGGCATTGTTCACCATTGTCAAAAGTTGGAATCAGCCCCAGTGCCCATCAACAGACGAATGGATAAGCAAAATGTGGTACATACATACAATGGAATATTACTCAGCTGTAAAAAGGAACAAAGTGCTAACACATGGAATAACGTGGATGAATCTTGAAGACCTTATGTTGAGTGAAGCAAGCCAGGCAATGAAGGATGAACAGTATATGACCTCACTGATCTGAACTGAGGAAAGTGAGCAGTCTCTGAGAACCATTGTCTGAAAGATAGGTTAACAAGGGAGAGAAAGAGAAGATCAGGCTTTGAGCCATCACCCATATGGACATAATCTATGGTAAAGGCATAGAGTGTGGTTGCATGTTGGGGGATGGGGCAGATGCGTGGTGGTGTTCCTGGGTTTGCTGGTGCAGCACTGTCGGGTGGGTGGATTAGGAAGGGTAGGTTCAAATTCCCAGGGCATGTTAATGTGAATCTTGACATTCCGTGGGTCGGGATAGGGTAGTGTCATGTGCCCTGGGGGGCTGGGGGGAAGGGAACTGTCAAGATCTAATGGGGTGTTTGGTGGTCATGGGAAAGGTTTTTCATTACCTTACAGTAAAGGACACAGGACATGGTAAATATCATCAAAATTATTGTACTGTATCATCTAAATTGTAAACTATACTGTAAATCATTGACAATGTTTAGTTGCTATATTTTGCTATCTGTATAACAGTTATAACAATGGTAACATCCAAAAAAGAAAAGGGGGGCGTTTAATATGGGGTGGGGAATGGGGGGTGGTTTGGTATCTGGGAGTCTCCGGTACTCTGTGTGTGACTTTGCTGTGACCTAAAACTTCTTTGAAAATTAAATGAAAATTTGGGAGACAATGAGGATTGAGATAGGGAAGGTGTCATGGCACATTGGACATCCGATAACACAATGATAAAAGGGAAAAAAAAGAATATATATATATATAAAGGCATTTCTTTTGCTTTTTTCCCCATATTTTTGAATGTCCCAATCCGCTAATTATATTTTGTTTTGTTTTGTTTTTTGTTTGATTATTTGTTTCTTTTTTTCCCCCTGAGTTTCCTTATGTTTGTCTCTTGCATGTAAGCTTATCATTGTTGTTTCTTTTTCCTATTAAGTGTATTTGATTATTTTATGGACTACATATTCATGGAGGATTTGGATCACAGAAGGGTTACAATGGGTACTGCAGGGGATTATTGGTGGGGGGTGTCTGGGAGGGGGGATTCATGGGAGTTACTTCATCCGAATATACATCAAAGATATACACAATTGTTCAAAAGATCAAAAGATGGGGCATGGTCACGATGGGTGGACAATCACAGAATATATGAGGGAATCTGAATTCCTAGTCTGGAGAGCTCTGCCACAGTCTCCAAGGGAGCAGCAATAGTCCTCTGAGTGCAGGGACAGTGTCTGTCAAAAGAGGATGGCCCACTGATGAGTTCTTTTTATTGATGACTACCCTTGTGATTCTTTACTCTTGTAACTGAGACTTAGCTTGCTGTTGTGGGGTCCCTAAGGGTTGCCACCTGAGAGCCTCTTTGTTGCTCAAATGTGGCCTCTCTCTAAGCCAAACTCAGCATATGAATGCATTACCTTCCCCCCAACGTGGGACATGACTCCCGGGGATGAGTCTCCCTGGCAACGGGGATTAATACCAAGTGCCAACTGGCAACACAACTGGAAAAAGACCTTGAATAAAAGGGGGAAAAGGTAAAGACAAATGAGTTCAAGTGGCTAAGAGACTTCAAACAGAGTCGGGAGGTCATCCCAGAGGTAACTCTTACGCACACCTCAGTAGGAGCTCATAGAACATCAAAGTGCATATCACCCCACACAGAGAGGCTCCTGGGAGCTCTGGAGACACCCAGGTCCTATATAAGGGGGCATAGCCCCAGAGACTGACACCTTATCACTGGGCTCTGTTTTGGAGTCTGTGCTCTTGAGAGTGACAGAATCAGACTCAAATGGGTCTTACCTGCACATGGTTCATCAGTCCCTTCTCTTCAAACCTGTATGTGATGCGAGGGTTTTTATGTATACTTCCAGATACTGGAGCCTCTAGCCTACCTATGTGCCAGGTGTGCGTGGAATCTCGGTGGAGCTGCAACTCCTACCATACAGCTCAATGGACTCATCCAAGTCACCTGGCAAGGAGACAACGATGGGCAATGGCCAGGCCAGGGAATGGAGAGGGCCTGCATCTGCAGGCAGGATCATCCCACCCACCATATCCATGGGATACAAGCCTTCTCTCACTTGGAGGTGGAGTGGACATCACCATCCCAGTCCCCTCAGGATTGTGGGAAGAACTATGGACTAGAGTGCACTTGATGGTATTCTGTTGTACACATATGGTGATTCTAGCAATGGAAGAAATTATAACAATGAGGTGGGGCCAGTGGCCACTTGACACTTTCGGGGCAGGGAGGGGATGAGCAGTTGAAATACAGGGGCTTCTTTGGGATTTGGAAGTTGTCCTGAGTACCGTTGTGGCAATGGATGTAGGCCATTTTAAATCAGCAAACACCACTCAGAACTGTGTGGGAGAGAGTGTGGTCTACGATGTGAACTGTGGTCTATGGGTGGTGGCAAGGCCCCAGGTTGTGTAAGTCCATTGAGGGTGGTGGGCCACACTTGTGGGAGATGTTTGTGTGGGATGTGGTGGGAAGTATGGGAGGTGGGCAACCTGAGAATCCCAGTGGGTTCCGTGTAATATTTCAGGTAATCTAAGCACCTCTTAAAATATATTTATATATATATAAATAACATTTTTTGTAAGCAAATGCACATATATACATATATATTTATATATCATTTTACAAATATTGGTATGTATTGTGAAAATTTTGATTTTTACCCACAATAAAAAATAAATAAATTAAAAAAAGTGAAATAATAATGATAGTTTAAAAATAATGAATAAAGTACAAAAATTTGAAAATAATTTTAAATAATAAAAAATAATAAAAATATAAAATTAAAACATTTTCTTGTCATTATGTCTTTCATCACTGCGAGATCTGTCGTCTCGTATATATACAGTGAAATTTATATATAAATAAGACTCCCTCAGTGTCTTATTTTTTCATTTTGTCTTCAAAAATGCTTTAAATTACCAAAAAATCACATACAGAATATAGGTGATTCTTATATACCTAACATTCTCCCACTTTTCCTCTTTCCCCTATTAGTAACATTTCACTTGTGGGTGGTACATTTGCTACAATTGATGTACAAATATTTAAAAATTGCTACCAACCATGGTCAATGATTTACATTACAGTTTATATTTTGGACCATACACTTTTATAGATTTTGCTGAAATTTAACATCATCTATATCCATCATTGCATGATCATATAAAACAATTCCATCATTCAAAAAAATGACACATGTTCCATCTATTCTATTCCTCCCTCTCCCTCCCCTTGGGACCTATGGGAGCCACCAATATTAACTCATTGAAGGACAAGATTCATAGTTACTTGCAACTACAATGAGGGCTTGACATACTGGCCTGTCCTCCCCTATTAGACACTGCCTATGCTCTTGAGAGACTCTCACCCCTCTATTTGAGAACATAGCGGGACTACTCAGGATGGGAATCCAACACGTTCCTGCTCATTATGTGGTGTTCCACCCAGTGATACAACACGCTATGACCAGATGAACACTACATACTCCATAGAAGCCTGCTCCAGGTGTGCCCTGTCCCGCATGCCCCCCACACCCACCACCTTAAGCCAGTAACTCTCCCCTGCCATATTTGCCAAAAGAACATTCCCAACATTGTAGTTGCAACCACATACCTGCAAATCCCTATAGTTCACCTGCTCCTTCCCCCAACCTTCCCCCTAGTTCCATGGACAGTCCAACCCACCCTCCCTACGTTACCCCTTCATTTTAAATTCAAAACTAATAATAAAAGTGGTAATCTATCATGAAGAAAGAACAATTATAAACATTTATGCATCTAACCAGTGTGTCTCAAAATACATGAGGAAAACATTGGTAAAACTCAGTGGAGAAATGGATGCTTCTACAATAATAGCAGGGGACTTTAATACACTATTATCAGCATTAGGCAGAACATCTTGGCGGAGCATCAATAAAGAAAAAGAGATCTTGACTAATCCATTAAAGGATCTCGACCTAATAGACATAAAGAACATTGCACCCAAATACAGCAAGGGTATACATTCTTCTTGAGTGCACATGGATCATTCTCCATGATAGACCAACATGTTAGGTCAAAGAACAACTCTCAACGAATTCAGAAAGATTGGAATTATACAAAGTAATTTCTTTGACCACAATGGAATTAAGCTGGAAATCAGTAAGAGGCAGAGAGGCAGATTATGCACAAAGATATGGGAGTTAAACAACACAATCTTAGACAATCGGTGGGTCAAGGAGGAAATTGCAAAAGGAATCAGGAACTGCTTTGAAACAAATGAAAATGAAAACACAACATATCAAAACCTATAGGATGCAGCAAAAGCAGTGTTGAGAGTAAAATTTATAGCCATAAATGCCTATATTAAAAAAGAAGAAAGAGCTAAAATCAAAGATCTAACTGCACACCTGGAGGAAATAGAAAAGAATATCAAAATAATCCCAAATCAAGCACAAAGAAAGAAATGACAAAGATTATAGCAGAGCTAACTGAAATAGAAAATAAGATAACACTAGAAAAAATTAACAAAACCTAAGGTGGTTCTTTGAGAAGATTAATAAAATTGACAAACCCTTAGCTAGACTAAAAAGGAAAAAAGAGATAAGATGCAAATACATAAAATAAGAAATGAAGAAAGGGATAACACCACTGACCCCACAGAAATAAAGAATATCACAAGACGATAATTTCAAAAATTATATGCCAACAAGATGGATAACTTATATGAAATGGACAAATTTCTACAAACCCAAAAGCAGCCCACACAGATAAAAAAAGAAATTGAGGAACTCAACAGACCACTCACAAATAACTAGATTGATGCAATCATCAAAAAGCTCCCAACTAAGAAGAGCCCAGGAACAGATGGCTTCACAGGTGAATTCTACCAATCATTCCAGAAAGAACTAACACCAATCCTGCTTAAATTCTTCCAAAATATTTAAGTGGAAGGAACACTGCCTAACTCATTCTATGATGTCAACATTACCCTAAAACCAAAGTCATACAAAGATGCCACAAGAAACGAAAGCTATCGACCAATCTCTCTAACAAACCTAGATGTTAAAATACACAACAAAATACTTTCTACTCATATTCAACAACAAATCAAATGAATTATACATTATGACCAGGTGGGTTTCATCCCTGGTATGCAAGGATGGTTCAACATAAGAAAATCAATCTACATAATATGCCACATTAATAGATCGAAAGAAAAATTCACATGATCATCTCTATTGATGCATAAAAAGCATTTGACAAAACACAGCACCCTTTCCTGATAAAAACACTTCAAAAGATAAGAATAGAAGGAAACTTCCTCAGCATGGTAAAGGGTATATATGAAAAACCCACAGCTAGTATATTCAATGGTGAAAGGCTAAAAGCTTTCTTCTCTAAGATCTGGAACAACACAAGGATGTCCACTGCCAGTGTTCTTATTTACCATTGTGTTAGAAGTACTTGCTCAAGCACTTAGGCAAGAAAAAGATATAAAATCATCCAAACTGGGAAGGAAGAAGTAAAAATTTCACTATTTGCAGATGCCATGATCTATACATAGAAAGCCCTGAGAAATCTACAACAAAGCTTCTAGAGCTGTTAAATGGTTTCAGTAAAGTGGCAGGGTATAAGATTAACATGCAAAAATCAGTAGCATTTCTATACACCAATAATGAGCAATCTGAGGAGGAAATCAAGAAAAAATTCCATTTTCAATAGCAACTAAAAAATTCAAATACCTAGGAAGAAACTTAATTAAAGATGTAGAGGACTTGTACACAGAAAACTACAGAACATTATTAAAAGAAATAAAAAAGACCTAAATAAATGGAAGCATAAACCCTGTTCATGGATAGGAAGACTAAACCTCATTAAGATGTCTATCCTACCCAAACTGAGATACAGATTTAATGCAATCCCAATAAATATTACCACAGCACTTTTTACTGAATTGGAAAAGCTAACTATGAAAATTATTTGGAAGGGCAAGTGGCCCAATAGCCAAAGACGTATTGAAAAAGAAAAATGAAATGGGGGGAATCACACTACCTGACTTTAAAACATACTACAAATCTGCAGTGGTCAAAGCTACATGGCATTGGCACAAAGATATACATATTGACCAATGGAAAGGAACTGAGGGTTCTGATATAGATCCTCACATATACAGTCAACTCATATTCAACAAGACCACTAAGCCCACTCAGTTGGGAGAGAATGGCCTCTTCAACAAATAGTGCTTGGAGAACTGGATATCCATATTCAAAAGAATGCGAGAGGATCACCATCTCACGCCCTATTAAAAAATTAAGTCAAGATGGATCAAAGATCTAAATATAAGAGCCAAGACCATAAAGTTCCTGGAAAATAATATAAGGAAGCATCTATGAAATCTTGTAGTATGAAATGATTTCATAAACTTTACACCCAAAACACAAGCAATGAAAGGAGAAATAGATAAATGGGACCTCCTCAAAATTAAAAATTTTGGCGCTTCAAAGGAGTTTGTCAAGAAAGTGAAAATGCAGCCAACTCAATGGGAGAAAATATTTGGGAAGCATCTATCCAATAGAGGCCTAATATCCAGCATATATAAAGAACCCTACATCTTGATAATAAAAAGATAAGCAACCCATTTAAAAAATGGGCAAGTGATTTGAACAGACACTTTTCCAAACAAAAAATACAAATGGCTAAAAAACACATGAAAAAATGCTCAACATCACTAGCTATTAAGGAAATGCGAATCAAAACTACAATGAGATGTCATCTTACACCCATTCGAATGGCAGCTATTAAAAAAAAGGACTACAAGTGTTGGAGAAGATGTGGAGGAAAGGGAACACTTATCTACTGCTGGTGGGAATGCAGAATGTTATACCCATTGTGGAGGACAGTTTGGTGGTTCCTTCAGAAGCTAACTATAGAACTACCATATGATCCATCAATCCCACTGCTCAGTATATGCCCAGAAGTATTGAAAGCAGGGACACCAACATGTACATGCACACCGGTGTTCATAGCAGCATTATTCATTTTTGCCAATAGTTGGAAGCAACCTAAATGTCCATCAACATGTGAATGGAGAAGCAAACTGTGGTATATACATACAATGGAATATTACTCAGCTGTAAGAAAGAATGCAATATTAACACACGGGATATCACGGATGAATCTTGAAGACCTCATTTTGAATGAAGTAATCCAGGCCCTGAAGGGAAAATATTACATGACTTCACTGAAATGAATTAAGAAAATTGAGCAGACTCACAGAGATAGAGTCTGGAAGATAGGTTTGTAGGAGACAGAAATGGAGTAGAGGGTGGTGAGTCAATGTTCATAAGGGCAAAATCTTCGATAAGTTGGAAGGGTGTAGTTATGCAGTGGATGAGCGTGATAATGGTGCAGCAATGTGATTGGGTTTGGCGGTGGTGGTCTGTGAGGGGAAATAGGGTGGGGGCTTGGGTTGGACTATCCTTGGAACTGAGGGTAAGGTCAGGGGAGTGAATAGGTGAACTCTGAGAATTTGCAAGTCTGTGGTTAAAACTACAATGTTGAGAATGTGGCAAATATGGCATTGGGAGGCTTACTGGTGTAAGGTGTTGTATATGCGGAGTGGTATGTGGGACAGGGCACAACTGGGGCAGGCTTCTATGGAATATGTAAGTGTTCATCTTGTCATAGTGTGTTATATCAGTGGGTAGAGACCCACATCATTAACAGGAAAATATCAATCTCCCATCCTGGGGAGTCCTGGTATGTTCTCAAATAGACAATAATCCCTCAAGTTCGTAGGCATTACCCGATAAAAGAAAACAGACAAATATGTCACACCTTCAGTATTATTGCAAGTAACTACGAATCTTATTTTACAAAATTGAAACGTAGTAGTTACTGAAGTTTCTGAGGGGAGGGGGAGGGAATAATATAATAGATGGAATGTAGGGCATTTTTAGGGCATTAGAATTGTTCAGCATGATCTTCCAATAATGGATACAAGCCATTTCAAATTTCATCAAAACCTATAAAAGTGTATGATCCAAAATGTAAATTATAATGTAAACCATTGACCATGGTTAGTAGCAATGCTTCAGTATTTCTACATCAATTGTAACAAATGTAATACCCACATGTAAAATGTTATTAATAGGTGAGAGGGGAAGGGGAGAAAGTTTGGGGTATATGTGAATCCCCTATATTCTCTATGTGAATTTTTTATGTCCTAAAGCTTCTTTGAAGAGAAAATGATAAAAATAAGGTACAGGAGGAATATAGGGAAGAAGATGTCACTGTACATACAAGACAACAGATCTTACAATAGTGAAAGACATAATGTCTAAAAATTTTTTAAATTAGTATTTTAAATTAAATTTTTTGTATTTTATTGGTTATTTTTTAAATTATTATTTCATTTTCTTATTAATTTTATTTCATTATTTTGTTGGCTTCATTTTTGGAGAGGTTTTGGATCACAGAAGTGTCACAACATTGGCAGGGGAAATCACTGGTGCAGGGTGCCAGTGATGGGGGAATGCATGGGAAGGGGCTCACCTGGGGCATGTCTCAAGGCATATGAATATGTTCAAGTTTTCATGGGGCAATGTCTTGGTGGATGGAGATCCACACAATAATTGAAAGAATATTGAATTCCCATCCTGTGGGGTTCTGCTACATTCTCTAATAAGACAGCAAGAATTCTCCAAGTGCAAGGTCAGTGTCTAGTGAAGGAAGACAGACCATTACACGAGGCTGTTGATATTGATGATTATACTTGTGAATATTTTCTTTTAAAATTAAAACTTAGTCTAGTATTACATACTGTCTAAGAGTTACCTCCTGAAAAGCCTCCTTTATGCTCAAATATGGCCTCTCTCTAAGCCAAACTCAGCATATGAACACATTACATCCCCCCTGGCATGGGACATGTCTCCTGCAGATGAGCCTCACTGGCACTGAGGGATTATTACCAAATGCCATCTAGCAATGCATCTGGATAAAGACCTTGAGCAAAAGGGGGAAATCATAAAAAATGATTAGTTTTTTTTTTTAATTTATTTTTATTGTGGGTAAAAATCAAAATTCTCACAATACATACAAACATTTGCAAAATGATATATAAATATATATGCATATATGTGTATTTGCTTACAAAAATGTTATTTATATATATATATATATACATATATTTTAAGAGGTGCTTAGATTACCCAAAATATTACACGGAACCCACTGGGATTCCCATGTTGCCCACCTCCCACACCTCCCACCACATCCCACACAAACATCTCCCACAAGTGTGGCCCACCACCCTCAATGAACTTACACATCCTGGAGCCTTGCCACCAACCATAGACCACAGTTCACACTGTAGACCACACTCTCTCTGTTTTTATGGCTAAGAGACTTCAATTTGAGTCGGGAGGTCATTCCAGACCTTATGCTTATGCAAGTCTCACCAGGATCTCATTGACTGCAGCAAACAATGCCTCAAATAGTGAGACTCCTGAGGGCTCTAGAGACATCCAGAAAATGTAATCAGGGCAGACAGCTCAGGAATTCGACACCCTGTCAGTCTGCCTTTCTTTGAAATTTATGCTCCCCAGTGTAACAGAGTTAGACCCATTTATAGGGTCTCTACACCTGGCTCTTCTGCCCCTTTTACTCGAATCTATAATTAGCTCTACACTTGATAAATATATATCCCAGAGACGTAAATCTTTGATCCATCTGTGTGCCCATTGATCCCTGATTTTCAGCAGAGTTGCAACACCTACTCTCTAGTTCATTGGACTCACCCAGGACAACTAACAAGGAGATGATGAACGACAATGCCTATCCCAAGGAACAGAGTGTTGGAACTGCAAGCAAGATTGTTCCACCCATTGGCCCCATGGGATCTAAGCTTCCTCTCATTTAGAAGCAGAGTGGGCATCACCATTGCAAGGTCCTCAAGATTGGGGAATGAACAATAGACTAAACTAGACTTAATATTATTGTTGTATAGACTTATTAGTATTCTAAAAATGGAAGAACTCTTACCATTGTTGTAAAGGCAGTGGCCACCAGAGATTCTGAGGGATGGGAGAGGGAAGAATTGGTTTAATATGGGGGCATTTTCAGGACATTGTCATTTTCCTGTCTGACATTGCAGTGATGGGTACAGGCCAATGTATATTTTGTCATAACCTACAAAATTGTATAGGACAGGTTTTAAACTATAATGTAAACTGTAATCCATAATTAGTAACAATGATTCAATATGTGTTCCTCAATTGTAACAAATGTTCCACACTAATGAGTGATGTTGATGTGGGAAAGTGTGGAAGGGGAAGGAAGTGAGGCATATGGGAACCCCTCATATTTTTTATGTGACATTTACATGATTGAAAGCTTCTTTAAAAACAAAAAGTTAATTTTAAAAAGACTATTATCAAATTCTACTAAAGTTAAAAAGCAAAGACTCTTTCATTAGCACCTTAAAATGTGTTCACTTTTCAAAAGTTTACATGATTCACCAAACAGATTCACTCATTCATGGGTATTTCTTGTGCGGCTATTATAAAGGACTTGATAAAATCCTAAATGGGGTTCCTTTAAGAGTATAGCTTGATCTATCCTCCCTTTTAGAAACCACAAAAAGAGCTCATGATGTATTTGGATTGACCAAATCTACTTAATCATCAATACTAGGGTAGAAAGAAACAATGGGAGAAGGGAGGGTTGGTTTCCATGTAGAAAGTGGGGGTGAGAGATCAAGAAAGGGAAGATGAATGTATATCCAAATCACTCAGGAACTTTTATTCAGGTGCAAGAAACTTATGTCAAAGTGGTCACAAGATTGTTTTAATAGGAGACGGAAGAATGTAACTCCATGTTTACTGCTAGAAACCAAAGCGTTGTGTGGAATATTGAATTTATGGGAAGGAAAGGAGGGTAGGAAAGCATGTACCTGTCTGTTATCTCCCTAATTCTTTCCCCTCATTCCTGAATTGCAGGAGGCTGAGACCCCTTGGGCTTTGGTGACCCCGTCACTGGGGTATGCTTATTTGATGATTGATTTTGTACTGGGTATTTACTTTCCCTTCTGCTATCATTTTGTAACACATGCTGACCCTTTTCTCTGGGATAATACAATGAATAAATAAAGACTTATGAGTTCTTAGCTGGTGTTTGAAAAGACCTTTCCTGAAGATGCCTATCCATCTACTTGAGATGGCTAGATGGGTGCCTTCCTAACAGAAAGCAGAATAGCTTGGCTCTCTTTCCCTGCTTGTTGAGAGTACGTGGGTTAAGTTGGAATTTTGCATGAAATGTTCTTTTAGAGTGGGACTTAAGGGAGTATGATATATTTGTAATTTCTAGATCTTTGGTTTTTCTAATAATTATTGGGAATTAAGAAGATGTAGACCTAAATTAAAGAAGCTGAAGAAGCTTTTGATGGAGAATACCTATGAAGGACCTGACAGTCAAAAAGAACGGGAATCAAATCACTCAAAATATACAACTGAAGATTTGCTTGGTCAAATTTAGGCAAGCGAGGAAGAAATAATGACCCAATTACAAGTTTTAAATGCCTGCAAGATTGAAGGTTATTGGAGAATTCTTGAATTTGATTATGAGCTGAAACTTCTGAATCATGTAACTCAGCTTGTGGATTCTGAATCTTGGTCTTTCAGTAAAGTTCCTTTGAATACCTGCCTTCAGGAACTTGGACCATTGGAACCAGAGGAAATGATAGAACACTGCCTTAAATGTTATGGAAAGAAATATATAAATGAAGGTGAAGTTTATTTTGAATTGAATACTGATAAAATATGCAGAGCAACAGCACAAATGCTACTTCAGAATGCAGTGAAATTCAATCTTGCTGAATTTCAAGAAGTGTGGCAACAGAGTGTTCCTGAAGGAATGATAACTAGGCTTGACCAGCTAAAGGGTTTAGCACTGGTGGATAGACACTCGAGACCAGAAATCATATTTTTGCTGAAAGTAGATGATTTACCCGAGGATAATCAAGAACGTTTTAATAATTTATTCTCTCTAAGGGAGAAGTGGACAGAAGAAGATATTGCTCCATATATTCAAGATTTATGTGGAGAGAAGCAAACTATAGGTGCACTGCTCACTAAATATTCTCGTTCTTTGATGCAAAATGGTGTTAAAGTTTATAATTCAAAAAGACCCATTTCTTAAAAAAACAACCATCTTTTCCTTGGGACTAAAATTACTTTATAAAGTTGGTGGAAATAAAAAAAAAAATTAATGTATTTATATTCCTGGCTTTGAAAAATGTGGTCTTTAAGGCACCATTTTCATCTTAAGCATTTTGAAGCTACTATTCATGTTTCTTAATTACAATAGGATATTTCTGTACCTTTCAAGTTATGTTTGTATTATGTACACATTGTAAACAAGGACAAAAGACAATGTTATTTCTTATATATAGTATATCTCTGAGGTCTACATGGTTGCATTTATAGAAAGAAATTTTTGCTTTTTATGATATTTAAGGTACCATTTAATTAGGGTTTGATGGTCTAACCATTAATACATGTATGTTCTTTCATAGAATTAATAAGTCATAGTTTTATAGAAGAGAATTATTTATTCACTTACATGTTATTTCTCGAGTGAGTGAGTTCTCCTCCACTTTCAACCCTTTTCCAAATCGGGAATCACTAGGGGCAATCCGTTACCTCTTCGTTGTTTGCATTGATGAAATTGGCTTGATAATTGCTTCTCTGTTCATTTGGCTGGTGTAGACATGCACACTGAGATGTAATGGGTTTGATCCTCAATCCTATGTGAAGATAGAATACTTTACAATCCTATTGAAGGAGAATAGTGGCACCGGTAATACTAGATAACTACAATTAATTTCTAGTTGATTTTGGAATGTTTGATAACATTCTTTTATGGCTTTATTTTCCTAATTTGTTTTGGTTTAGACCAGTGTTCAAATTAATTTTAACTTAGTTAATCTACAACACTAGGACAGTTGGAGGGGGTAGGTCCAGGTTAAATCTGGTTCAAAGTTAAAAAATGATAATGGATAGTCTGTAATTAATTATCCAAGCTTTCACTGTTACTAAAATTTACAACTGTTTTGCTTCTCATACACATGAAATACAAACAGGATGGCTTCAAAATATTTATCCTGTCTTCCAATAAATGTATTTGTCCTGCATTTATATGGATAATGTGCAAGAATTTTAAAAAAATTTAATAAATATTGGGGCAGCAGCGCCTAAAAAAAAAAAAAAAAAAAGAGCACATGAAGTCTACATTACAGTAAGAGAGGCAGTGGCTCTTAGGGAAAATATTGGATCATCTTCAGATAAAGCTCTACAAATTACTTGTTGCACATTTCTTTGTGTAGCTAAAAGGAAACTATATTATGAACATGAAGCAACCCAAAATCTTCAGTATCAAAGAGCTTTCATCAGTTCAAATAAATGCATTTATTTAATTTAAAAAAAAGAATGCCTATTGGGTACATTCTTACTGCTTTGGAGTCTAAGCAGACTTGAATGAAGGCTGGAGACACAAAGGGCCCAAGGAGTAAAGCAGATACAATAAACCACCTAAGGTTATTTTACACCATTTTACTTTTATCTTTTGATGATTTGAAAATAACATTTTTCATGTTTTCTTTTTATTATAGTCATACTTTGTATTGCACTTCGCTTTATTGTGCTTCACAGATTTTGCATTTTTTACAAATTGGAGGTTTGGGGCAAACCTGTGTTGAGCAAGTCTATTGGCATCATTTTTCCAAGAACATGTGTTTACTTCATGTCTCTATGCCACATTTTGTAATTCTCACAATATAGCAAACCTTTTCATTATTATTTTTATATGTATTATGGTGATCTGTGATCAGTGATCTTTGATATTACTATTTTAATTGTTTTTGGGGTGCCCTGAATTGTGCCCATATAGAACAATGAAATTAATTGATAACTGGTTGTACTCTAAACATCTCCACCATCTGGCCATTCCCCCATCTCTTTCCCTCTCTTTGGGACTCCCTATTCCCTGAGACACAACAATACTGAAATTAATCCAATTAAAAACCTACAATGGCCTCTAAGTGTTCAAGTGAAAGGAAAAGTTGCGCATCTCTCACTTTAAATAAAAAACTAGAAATGAGTTCAACCATTTAATTTAATATCTTTAATCTCTTTAGCCATCTCATTGAATTTATTAAGGAGATTTGTTTGGATATTTGTGAGAACTGCCATATGATCCAGTAACCCATTACTAGGAATATATTCAGAAGAACTGAAAGCAAGGATGTGAACTGGCATTTGCACACTGATGTTTATAGTAGCATTATTCACAATTGCTAAAATATGGAAATAACCCAAGTGTCCATAAACCCATGAGTAGATAAAGAAAATGTGGTATATACATACTGTGGAATATTGTTCAGCTGTAAGAAGAAATGAAATTGGGATGCATATGACTACATGTATGAAACTTGAGGACATTATGTTGAGTGAAATGTCAGACAAAAAAGATCAAATATTGTCTGGTCTCACTAATATGAACTAAAATGATGAGCAAACTCACGGAAGGAAACTTACTAGGAAATTGAATGTAAGTTGAGAATGGGAGCTGATGCTTAATGTATGTAGAATTTTAATAAGGTTTATTGTAAATGTGTGGAAATGAATAGAGTTGATGGTAATACATTATAGTGTGTATAACTAACCCTGCTGATTTATAAATATGATTATTGCTGACAGGGGTAGTCTGTGGATGTAATATTTCAATTGAAAGTAAGATAGAGAATAATGTAGGGACTGTAAAATATAAAAATGCTAGAAATGATTAAGTTTAGTGAGGAAAGAATGTCAAAAGCCAAGACAGGCCAAAAGCTAGGCTTCTTGCACCAATCAGTTAGCCAAGCTGTGAATAGAAATGAAAAGTTCTTGAAGGGAATTAAAAGTGCTACACCAGTGAACAAAATAATGATAAGAAAGCAAAATAGCTTTATTCCTGATATGGAGAAAGTTTTAGTGGTCTGGATAGAAGATCAAACCAGCCACAACATTCCCTTGAGCCGAAGCCTAATGCAGAGCAAGGCCCTAACTCTTTTCAATTCTTATGCAGGAAGCTGCAGAAGAAATGTCTGAAGCTAGCAGAGGTCAGTTCATGAGGTTTAAGGAATGAAGCCATCTCCTCAACATAAAAGTGCAAGATGAAGGAGCAAGTAAATTGCTGATGTAGAAGTTGCAGCAAGTTATCCAGAAGATCTAGCTAAGATAATTAATGGCTACACTGAGCAATAGATTTTTAATGTAGATGAAACAGCCTTCTATTGGAAGAAGAGGTCATTTAAGATTTTGATAATTAGAGCGGAGAAGTCAATGCCTGTCTTCAAAGTTTCAAAAGACAAGTTGACTTTTTTGTTAGGGGCTATTGCAACTGGTGGCTTTAAGTTGAAGCCAATGCTCATTTACCATTCTGAAAATCCTAGGGCCCTTAAGAATGATTCTAAATCTACACTGCCTGTGGTCTAGAAATGGAACAACAATGCCTGGATGGAAGCATATCTGTTTACAACGTGGTTTACTGAATATTTTAAGCCCACTGTTGAGAACTACTGCTCAGAAAAAAAGATTCCTTTCAAAATATTACTGTTCATTGACTATGCACATAGTCATCCAAGAGCTCTGATGGAGATGTACAATTAGAACAATGTTTTCATGCCTTCTAACTCAGCAACCATTCCTTAGCTCATGGATCAATGATTAATTTTGACTTTCAAGTCTTATTATATAAGAAATACATTTTGTAAGGTTATGGATCTGGGCAGAGTAAATTTAAAACCTTCTGGATTTATTTTTTTTTTAAGGATTTATTTATTTACTTATGTTGACTGAACACTTATACTTTATGTAAGTTCATATACGATGATATACTTAAATAAATTGTTTAAAATAAACAAATAAAAATAAAAGATTATAAGAGTAAATACTACATAAAAAAAAAAAAAATAAAACCTTCTGGAAATGATTCACCATTCTAGATGCCACTAATTATATTTGTTGTTCATGAGAGGAGGCCAAAATACCAACATTAACAGAAGTTTGGAATAAGTCCCTCATGATGACTTTGAGGGATTCAAGAACTCAGTGGAGGAAGCAACAGCAGATGTGGTGGAAATAGCAAGGGAACGAGAATTAGAAGTGGAGTCTGAAGATGTGAATGAATCGCTGAAATCTCATGATGAAATTTTAATAGATGAGGAGTTGCTTCTTATGGATGAGTGAAGAAAGTGATTTCTTGAGATGGCATCTACTCCTGGTGAAGATGCTGTGAACATTGTTGAAATGACAACAAAGGGTTTAGAATATTACATAAACATATTTGATAAAGCAGCAGAAGGGTTTGAGAGGATTGACTCCAGTATTGAAAAAGGTTCTACTGTGGGGAAAGTTCTATCAAACATCATATGTTGGACAGAAATCTTTCATGAAAGGAAAGTCAATCAATGTGGCAAACTTCATTTTTGACTTATTTTAAGAAAATGCCACAGCCACTCCAACTTTCAGCAACCACAACCCTGATCAATCAGCAGTCATCAAAAATGAGGGAACACCCTCCACCAGCAAAAAGATTAATGACCCCCTGTAGGCACAGATTATGGTTAACACTTTTTATGAATCACATATTTTCAAATTAAGATATGTGCATTGTTCTTTTAGACATAATACTATTGCACACTTAGACTACAATATAGTGTAAACATAACTTTTGTATACACTGGGGAACCAAAAATTCATGAGACTCACTTTATTTTGATATTCATTTTATTGTGGTGTTCTAGAACAAACCTGCAATATGTCTGAGGTATGCCTGTATACAAGAAACGTGTTCATATAGAAAAATTTAAATGCACCACTGAGTGAAAAGAAGAACATAAAGCTCACTTATAGAACTACCACCTCTAAATAATTGCTAGCATTTTGGTGTATAACTTTTTAGCCATCTTTTACTGAATATTAAGAATAATTATAAAAATAATGATATAACCAGTTTAATTAAAATGCTGCATTCAGTAGGGTTTAAGAAGAAAGCAACTTCATTAATCCTTACCATCCATTAATCTCTCTTTGTGGAATAGTTTTTGCTCCTGTTGGAATCTCAGATGAATTCCATGGGTCTTACAGTCAATATTAGATGTTCAATCCAGTATACCAATAATATAGGTCTAAAATCTTATCTAATTTAAAGTTTCTCCTTTCCTCTAGCACTGGTCAACTTCAGGAATGGTAGTGAAAGAGTTATTTTCAACATATTTTTCTTCTCCTCTTGCACCTCTATTCTTTATTCCACACTCTCTAGGCTGCATCTATTTCCTCCAGGATTTGGGTTGGAGGTGGGATTTGGGAAGAGGTAAGGGGAATAAAGGCTATACCTGGCTGGTAGAGTTGTAGATGTTGTATTTCTACCCTGTTGGTGTGGCAGATTTCAAATACAGTGTGTTCTTTGGAGGCTGTTCATCATGGACTTCCATGGTAGATTGAATTATGTATCCCAACAAACACATGTAATCCATGTCTTTTTGGTTATGAACACATTGTAAATAAGACATTGTGAAGATGCTGTTTTTTAGTTAAGTAGTGGCCAACTGAATTGGGGTTGATCTTAATTCATATTTTTGGAATCCTTATGAAGAAGACTCAGAAGTCACAGAAATTAGAAAAGAGAAGACATCTTCATTGATGGGAAGCAGAGATACAAGTCAAGGAAGAACAGACTCTGGGAGAAAGCAAGCCTTGCTGATATTTTAGTTTTGGACTTCTTCTAGCCTCAAAACCATGAGACAATAAATGTTGTTTAAGCGAACCCATTGTGTAGTATTTTTCTTATCAACCTGGCAAACTAAGACAATTGTCTCTTATCTACAATTTTCTTGATGCAGATATTGCCTCATCTGGCTTGTCACTTATAATGCCACATTTATTCCTCTGGTTATTGGTTGTCTTCCCTTTTACTCACTTCACATTGTTACTCCAATTGTTCCTTTTGGGTAGAATCTTTTAAAGAATTTTTAAGTCAAGTTCCATCCCCTGGAGTCAGTTCAGACACTCAGAAAACATATGCAATTTTGTCCACTAAATTCTAGATGTGTAGGCCATTTCCAAAGCAGCTTTATCTTCTTTTCTACCATGTGGCAGATGACACTCAACTTCCACAGCCTTTCACCTTTAGATTTCCCCATACAGAGGTCAGGAGGTTGAATTTAGGTCTCCCAAATTCCATGGGGGCACATAGAAGCTTTCCAGATGATGCTCTTGAAGCACATCTTACTTCTCTTTAGGTGAAAAGGAAGAAAACTCTACTTCTATTTTTATTTGGGGGAATATACACAGCACATTGGAAACTTTCTGTAAATAAATCTTTACTACTGTTCAATTATACACTCAATGAATTCTTAGCCTTCTCAAGTAAACTGGAGGTGGGTGAAGGGCAAATGCTGGTAGAATTGGGTTCTGTCTATACTAAGTACAAGCTTTTACAGATGATCTAGCACTTCTTTACCTTTTGTATTGCTTTTTGTCCCTGGCTTTCTACTAAATTGAGACAACAAGAAAGTCATATTTAGTATCCTGTTACAATAGCTAATGCTTACTGAGTACTTACTATATACTAAGAACTACTGCTCAGTGCTTTACATGTATTAACTCATTCAATTCCCACAAGAATCTAAACATAAAATGCAATCATTACTATCAAATTACAATTAAAGAAACTGAGGCATCAAGTTGAGTAACTTGCCTAAATTTACCTAGTAAGTTAGTGATGTAGCTAGGATTTGAACCCAGGCAGTCTGCCTCCAGAGCTTGCAGTTGTATCAAATCTCCTAAGCATACCTACATAGAATTATGTGTTGTTTCTGTTGGACAAATAAAATGACTTTATGTTGGTTACAAATTATTAGCATTAAAATTCAATCAGAGGGGGACAGATGTGACTCAAATGGTTGAGCATCCGTCTCCCATATGGAGGGACCTGGGTTTGATCCCCGGGGCCTCCCGGTAAAAATAAAAAAAAGAAAAATATAGAAGGTGTGTGGGCCACCAGGCCCCATGCATGGGTGCACCATCAGGCCCCATTGAGCCATGCAGCAAGATGATGATGTAACAGGAGATTGACACAAGGGAGAGCCAAGATGAGATGTGCCAAAAAACCAGGAACTAAGGTGGCACAGGTGATAGGATGCCTCTCTCCCACATCAGAGTTTCCCGGGATCAAATCCTGGTGAAGATAGGAGGAGAAGGATGAGAAGAGAGGGAAGGAAACAGACACAGAGAATTGCCCAGCGAATGGACACACACATACACACACACACATACACTCAGCAAAAATGGGGTGGGGGGGTGCAAAAATGGATAAAAGTAAATAATCTTTTTAAAAAATTCAATCAAACTACTGAGTCTCTGTGATCATTGAAAAGATCCCTTCACATATTTGTGAACAAGCTGTCCTTTAGAATTTTCCTGCAAGGTCAAGAAGTATTTTTAGTAGTGCCTGAGTAGATGAGGTCACTTGAAGTTGACACCATCACCTGGAATGGCACTAATGGTTTGCTTAGGTTTTATAGCTCAAACCCTATGCTTAAGGAAACTTTATTTTAAAAGAAAAATATGCCTTTTAAATGTATTTAAATGTATTTGAGTAGTTCATGGAAATTGTTTTAGTTTCCATGGCTGCACAAGCAAATACCATGCAGTGGGTTTGCTTAAAAAAAAGTGTTTTCTAGGAAAAAGTCTAAATCACTGTGGCATCAAGGGAATGCTTTCTTCCCAAAGACTCATGATCTGGGCCTGGCTGTCAGTGATCCTTGGTCCTGGACTCTTCTGTCACATGGCAATGCACATGGTGGCCTCTTCTGGCCTCTCCCTTCTCTTAAGAGTTCCCTTGATTTCAGCTCCTGGCTGCTCCCACTGTGGCTTTCTCTCTGTGTGTCTGAATTTTATTCTGCTTATATAGGACTCAAGTAATATGATTAAGACCCATCCTTGATCACACTGGGCCACACCTTAACTGAAGTAACCTCATAAAAAGGTCCTACTTACAATGGATTCACATCTACAGGAATGGATTAAGTTTAAGAACATGTTTTTCTGGGGTACCTAGCTCCAAACTGTCACATTCCACTCTCTGGATCCACAAAAATCACATTCTTTCCACAAATAAAATATATTCATTCCATCAGAACACCCCAAAGTCTTAAGTCATTTCAGTGACAATGCTAAGTACAAAGTCTTATCAAAATTGGTTTTAGGTGTGGTCTGTCCTGGGGCACAATTTTCCTGTCTGTGGGCCTATGAAATCTAGAGAATAAATTATCTGTTTGCAAAATTCAATGGAGGGACAGGCATAGGATAAACATTTCCATCCCCATAGAGAGAAATTGGAAGGGAAACAAGGGTATGTGTCTCAAACAGTTCTGAAAACCAGCAGGGCAAACTCCATTAGATTTCAAAGTCTGAGAGTTATCTATGTATCAATGCTTTGTCCTCCAGGACTGATGGTATGGCAAGCTCACCACTTCCAAGCACATGTGCAGTGGCCACGCTCTCCTTGAATTCAGGGACACAGGTCCCACCTTCTCTGAACATAAGGATTGTGGCCAGACTCTCTGGAAAAGCCAGAGGTCAGACCCCACCCTCTCTGAGCACTGGGGTAGCAGCACTCTTCATAAACAATAGGGAGGAAGGACTGCCACTTCGAAGCACAAGGATGAACCTACCCTTTCCATACACATGACCCCTTCTCTTGGCCTGAGGATATTTCTTTGATCCAGACCCCAGCTTCCATGGTTATTCTCTTGAAGTCATTCTTCCTTCAATTTGACCATCCTCTGTCCCGTTCAGTCCAGGCTGCCAGTGGTTTTGCTCATACAAATTTTGCAAAATCCTTGTCAGCTTCGTGTGCAGTTCACAGGGATCCAAACCATCAGACAGAAGAACTTTTCACAGATCATTCCTGCATAGATGCATTTCCAATCGTGACTTCCACTGAAATGTCTGACTCATTCCACGTTCAGTTAAACCCTCACATGGAGTACTATTTTTCTGGCACTTGCTTTTCGGAAGCTCAGGGAGATGATAGAGCCATTTTTTAATTGCTTTTTAAAAAAATTAATTAATTAATTTATTTTTTATTGTGGGTACCATTGTCTGAAAGATAGGTTAACAAGGGAGAGTAAGAGAAGAGCAGGCTTTGAGCCATCACCCATATGGACATAATCTATGGTAAAGGGATAGAGTGTGATAGAGCCATTTTTGGGCTTAGCCTCAGAGAACACTGTCTGGATGAGTTCAGAATTCTCCAAATTATAAATTTCTGGTTTCTTTGTGACCAAGAGTTCAGTTTTCAGCTTATTCCTTTTCTTTTACATTCCACTGAAAGCTGCAAAGAGAAACTTAGCTGTATTTCCCACGCTTAAATTTAGAAATCACCTCAGCTAAATATCCAAGTTCATTGCTTTCAAATTCTGCCTTCCATGCAACTTCAGAACTCAATTTTTCCAAGTTCTCTGTAACTTTAAAACAAGGATCACCTTTCCTCAAGTTTCCAATAACACATTCATCATTTCCTTCTAAGGCCTCATTAAAGTACTTTCAGTATCCACATTTCTACCAACAGTCTCTTCAAAGTAATCTAGGCCTTTTCTATTAAGCACCTCACAATTCTTCCAGCCTCCACCCATTACCCATTTCCAAAGCAGTTTCCACATTTTTTTTGTCATTTGCAATAACAGCACCCCTTTCTCCTGGTATCCAACATCTGGTTTTAGTTTCCCTTAACTGTTCAGGCAAATACCATGGGAAAAATAGGAATTTAATCACTCACAGTATTGAGGCTAGGAAAAATTCCAGATCAAGGCAACATCAAGGCAATGATTTCTTCCTGAATACTGGTGTTCTGGGACTGGCTGCCAGTGATTCTTCGTCCTGAGCTTCTCTGTCACATGGCAATGCACATGGCAGCCTCTCCTGACCTCTACCTTCTCTTCCAGGTCCTGTTGATGTTCACCTTCTGGCTACTCTATCTGTGGCTTTCTGTCTGTCTGTCTCAATTTCATTCTGATTTTAAAAGATTCCAGAGTAATAGGATTAAGACCAATCCTGATTGGGTTGAACCCTACCTTAACTGAAGTAGCCACACTAAAAAGTCCTACTTACAATGGGTTCACCACCACATGAAGGGATTAAGTTTAAGAACATGTTTTTCTGGGATACATATGTCCAAACCACCACAGACATCCTTCCCACATCAGCCCTGTTGATAAACATTCCTTGTATGTCCGTTTAGCAGTAGTTTATGCATATTTAAATATGTATAAGAACTTATGTTTGTGCATGTGTGTGTGATTGTATGTTTAACAAATGGGATTGTACTTCACACACAATCTGCACTTTTTTATTAATAAGTTTTTTATTTTTAAAAAGATACTAAGATTACATAAATGTTACACAAAAAATATAGGGATTCCCATATGCCCCACTCCCCACACCTCCCACACCCTCCCACATAAACATCCTTCATTACTGTGGCACATTCATTGCAATTGATAAATGCATCTGGGGGCTTTACCACTGGGCATAGACCATAGTTCACATTGTAGTCTACACTCTCTCCCATACAGTTATGCATGTTATATGATGATTGATATAAAATGGTCCATATCTGTCATTGCAATGTCATTCAGGACGATTCCCAAGTTCCGAAAAAGCCCCCATATTAGAACTGATTTTCCCTCTCCCTCCCCCAGAGCCTCCAGTGGTCACAACCTCCACATCAATGTTGTAATTTCTTCTAATGCTAGAATCACAATATGTCTATAGTAGAATACCAGTAAGTCCACTCTAATCCATAGTTCATTCCCCAACTCTGAGGATTCTGGGATGGCAATGTCCACTCCACCTCTAATTGAGAAGGGGCTTATATCCCAGGGGGAGATGGATAGGACTATCTTGCTTGCAGTTGCAGATTCTCTCTGTTCCTTGGGATGGTTGCTGTCCATCATTGTCTCCTTGTTATTTGACCTGGGTGAGTCCAATGAGCTGTAGAGTGGGTGTTGCAACTCTGCTGAGGTTCTGGGTCCAGCTGGCACATGGACAGACCAAAGACTTGGGTCCCTTGGATGTACACTTACAAACTCCAGCACCAAGTATAGGTTTAAATGGAAGGGACAGATGAGCCATGTGAAGGGAAGACACAACTGAGTCCAACTCTGTCACTCTCAGGAGCACAAACTCCAAAGTAGGGCCCACTGGCAAGGCACCAAACTCCAGACCTACCTGACTGACCATAGGACTGGGTGTCTCCAGAGCCCTCAGGAACTCCACTATTTGGGGTAGTATCCACCTTGGCAGTCTATGAGATCCTGCTGAGATGTGCATAAGCTTTACGTCTGGGATGACCTCTCAACTCACTTTGAAGTCTCTTAACCATATAAACTCATTTGTCTTTACCTTTTCTCCCTTTTATTCAAGGTCTTTCTCCACTTGCATTGCTAGTTGGTGCTTGGTAGTAATTCCTTGGTGCCAGGGAAGCTCATCCCTGGGAGTCATGTCCTACACTAGGAAGAAGGTAATGCTGAGTTTGGCATAGAGATAGGCTACATTTGAGCAACAAGGAGGCTCTCATGAGGCAACTCTTAGGCACCCCACAACAATAAGCTTAGTTTCAAGTTCAAGAACAAAGGCTCATAAGCATAGTCATCAATTTCAAGGGCTCATCAGTGGATCATCCTCCTACTCCAGTCATTGCTCCTGCATTTGGGGGACTGCTGCTGCTCCATTAGAGAATGTGGTAGAGCTCTCCAGGATGGGAATTCAATATTCTCTCGGTTAAAGTGTGAGTCTCCACCCACTGTGACAATGTTCCATGAATATTTGAACATTTTTGTATACTTTTTATGAATGCCCAGGTGAACTTCCTTGCAAAAGTTCACCCCCTAACTGATTTATATGCCTCCAAATTTGCCGTAATTATTGGCCCATAAGAGGCACTCAATATATATTTGTTAAAGAAATAAATGTTTAATAAAATATGAGAAAAATATGCCTTTATTTATGTTAACGTGAAAAGTTTCAGAGATTTAACTAACAGAAGTTGAATATAAATTTGCAGTGTTATGGGATTGCCAAGAATAGAAAAGAGAGAGGGATAAAAGAAAAGAAAAGGAAACTCAACTATTTTGCATTAACAAATATACTGAGTCCAAATCAAAGAAGTTGCTCATTTTCCTTGATTCTACTCAGTCAGACCAGACTACCCCTGGAATTTAATATTTAATTGGGTCACCACACTCTAAGAAAAACTTTGACAAACTAGGGTATACCTAGTGTAGTGAAACCAGGTTGGCAAAAGGACTCATAATGCCATATAAAAAATAGTTGATGGAATTTCAAATATTTAGACTAGAGAGGAGAAGCCTTAAGGGTATGAGTCCTGCCTCTAGATATCTTAAAATGCTATCATTAGGAAGAAGAAGCAGGCTTACTCAGTGTGTTCATAAGAGTAAGAACTATGTTTAAGTATGGAAGCTATAAAGAGACAGATTTTGACCCAACATGGGGTAGACCTTTCTACTAATTAGCACTACCTGTAAATGAAATGGACTGCCATATGAGATACAAAATTTTCTGTCTCTGGAGGAGTTCAATTAGAGCCTAGAAGGTTATTTGTCACAGATGTCATAGAGGGAGTTTGTGTACCAGCTAGGTAGGGAGTTGGATTGGATTATCTAAATTCCATTCCAACTATGATCTTATGATACAGTCCATTATATATCTTGCTATTACCCACAAAATTATGTGGGAGAGAGTGTAAACTACAATGTAAATTGTTATCCATGCTTAGGGACAATGCTTCAAAATGTGTTCTTCAATTGTAATGAATGTACCACATTAATGAAGGATGTTGTTAATGTGGGAAAATGTGGGAGGTGTAGGGAGTGGGTCATATGGAAATCCCCTCTATTTTTTATGTAACATTTATGTAATCTAAGTGTCTTTTTAAAAAATAAAAATACACTGAAGGCATATAACAGCAGATTTCAGGAGACAGAAGTAAAGATTTGTGAGCTTGAAGACATGGGCTCCAAAAGCAAACATACAAAAGAACAGATGAAGAAAAGAATGGAAAAAAATTGAACAGAGTCTCAGGGAACTAAATGAGAGCAAGAGGCATACAAACATATGTGTTATCAATGTCCCAGAAGGAGAAGAGTAGGTGAAAGTGGAAGAAGGAATATTTGAAGAAATAATGTTAGAAAATTTCCCAACACTGTTGAAGGACATAGATATCTGTGTCCAAGAAGCACAACAAACTCCCATCTGAAAAAATCTGAATAGACCAACTCAGACACAAACTGATCAGAATGTCAAATGCCAAAGACAAAGAGAGAATTCTGAGAACAGTGACAGAAAAATGATGCATAACATATAAGGGATACCCAATAAGATTAAGTGCCAATTTCTCATCAGTAACCATGGCAGCAAGAAGGCAGTGGTATGAGATATTTAAATACTGCAAGAAAAAAAAACTTCCAGGCAAGAATTTTTTTTTCCCATATATTTACTTTTTATTGAATTTGGTAATGTTACAGATTTCTTGTGCTGCCAAAACCATGTCTGAGAATTCAAAGAAAGAAATGGTGCAATGGACAGCCTTTTCTACCCATCATACAGTATATTAAAACTTGATTCATGTGCATTTTGATAATTTCACAATCTTTTAAAATTTTTAAAAAAGAGTTGGAATTTTCAATCTGCTGCAAGGCTTCAGATTTCTAGTACAGCATGCCATTAAATAACATTTCCACATAGTCATCTAAGTTCATTCCTCAAAAACATAACACTCAACAAGATTTTGCTGGAAAAGCATACTTTTAGGGAAAATATGTGCCTCAATGCCCAAGAGAGTATTTAAGGTTTTTGGTTCCCAAATGAAGTAACTCTTCAGTTTAATCAACAATCACTTGAGTCTCTTTTAATCATCCAACCTGTCCTTGGCTCAGCTACTCACCCAAATAAATCAAAAGGCAGGTGTCCTTCTTGCCACCTTAAATAATGCCAACATTATTGCCCAGAAGTGGTTGGCAGGTCCTGTCAGGAGACACTGTAACACTCCTAGAGTCAAATTGCTGCACTGACACTTTCATCAAGACTGAAATCCTACAGGAAAATGCTCCCACATCAGGATGGTTTTATTCACCCATTTGCTTCACTCTTACCAGTAGTAAGTCTGAAATTTCTGCATTTGGCAAAGGGATTTATTATAGAGATACACAGACTCTGCATCAAGTGGTCACACACCACTTTGAAATATTTCTATTGAACCAAAGAGACAAAACTAGGAAATTACCAGAATATCTCTTTAAATGGAAAGAAACTTTTCAGTAACTCTGGGTAGCTTCTTCAAGTCCTTTTTAAGGGCTAAGTCTTACTGGAATGTTGAAGCTGTAATTATTAAAAACACTATTGCTACATCACCTGTCTTTTGTCCCAGATTCTACAAATGAACAACACAAAGACACACCAAAAGGCTGATAATAGAGCTAGCTGAGACAATTACTGCAGCTACAGAATATCCAATATTTTTAAAATGTCGGCAGAAGTATGATATCTGAAATTCTTGTCAAAGATCACACAAGATTCATGGAACTTAAAAAGGGTTTTAGGCATGGTTTTGCTCATGCTGCTTTGTATTTATGAGAACAGGTCAATAAATCCTTTAGCATGAGCAGAAACCTGCAAGATACTATTTTCAGTGCCATTTACTATACAATTTAGACCTGACTAGAGACTTTAGCAGTACCTGAAGTAGAGGCCCCTGGCAGCCACTGTCCTTTACAAAGGCTATTTGGTTCCATTCTAAGAGTTGGCAAATTCACGAGATGTTTCACAATTCTAATGCATGTTTCAGGCTACCAAACCAGTAATATGCTCTGTCAAAGAATTAATTACAAGTCAAAACAAAAAAGGCCTTATTGTGGAAAATAGAAAAAGCACTACCGATATAAAAAATTACAAAAATAAATAAGATTATTCCCTCCCCCAACCCCCTTTTCCCACTTAGTGGACCCAATCTTAGTTTACTATAATTTGTAGTTATCTCAGAATACAACTAAAGGCTTAAATTATAAATCACAGCCCTACACAGATTATCTGAACACACCATTTCTTTAGAGAAGCATGTTCCAGGAAATCTAATATAGCCACAGCTTATTACAAAGAGTGTTCCTTAAGGGTAAGGCACAGGACAGGTTAAGATCACTTAAATCTTCATCTTTTACAGCAGATCAGAACCCAGATGGTTGACTCTCTCCAGGATTTGATAGGAATCCAGTAGAGCTGGTTTCAAATTTCATATAGACATTTAATAGCTGTAACCTTCTTATCCAGAAGATGTGATCTACATGACATCCACAGTTGAGTGCAGCAAATCTGAGGTAGTCAACCCTTATGAAGGGTAAGGGATCCCACCCACTCCACAGTCAGAGGGGAAAAGGAATGGGTGAGCCAAAGTCTCCAGCCGAGAGTGCTGGGCTAGTGAAGGCTAGCAAAAGGAAGATGCATGCACATAGGCCTGAAGAAAAGGCCAGCCAAGAATGTTATATCTGGCAAGATTGTCTTTCAAAAATGAGGGTGAGTTTAGAATATTCACAAATAAACAGAAACTGAGAGTTTATAACAAAGAGAATGACTTTGCAGGAAATACTGAAGGGAGTGTTACAGCCTGAAAATAAAAAACACAGGAGAGAGGCTTGCACAAGTATCTTGTAATGAAGATTATATAAGTAAAAGTAAATAAAAGTGTCAAAAGAGTGGTGAAAAGAAAATATGATGGATAAAGCCCAAAGGTTAAAATGGGTGAAATAAGAACTGCCTTTACAGTAATAACATTGAATATTAATGGATTAAACTCCCCAATCAAAAGACACAGACTGGGGGAATGGATAAGAATATATGAGCCAACTATATGCTGTTTGTAAGAGACTCACCTTAGACCCAAGTATACTGATAGATTGAGGAAGGGTTGGAAAATGATATTCCACCCACAAAGTAACTAAAAAAAAAAAAAAATAAATAAAAGCAGAGTAACTATACTTATATCAGATGAAATAAACTTTAAAAGCAAAACTGTTATTGGAGTCAAGGATGGACATTATATATTAATAAAAGGAGCAACTCATCAGGAAGAAATAATAATAAATGTATATACACCTAACGAGGATGTCCCAAGATACATGAGCAAACATTGACAAAACTGAAGGGAGAAAGAGATATCTCTACAATAATAGTTGGAGACTTCAGTACTCCACTCTCACCATTGGATAGAACATCTGGGCAGAGGATAAATAAAGAAACAGAGAGCTTGAATAATATGATAAATGGACTAAAGCTAATAGACATACACAGAACATTGCACCCCCAAACAGCAGGATATACATTCTTTTCAAGTGCTTATGGATCTTTCTCTGGGATAGACCATATGTTCAGTCACAAAGCAGATCTCAAAAAATTCAACAAGATCAAAATTATGCAAAGAACTTTCTATGATCCCAATGGAATAAAGTTGGAAATCAACAAGAGGTGGAAAAGGGGAAATTCACAAATATATGGAGAATAAACAACACATTCTTAATTAATCAGTGAGTCAAAGAAGAAATTTTGAGAGGAATCAATATATATCTTGAGATGAATTAAAACAAGAACACAACACATCAGAACCTGTGGGATGTAGCAAAGGCAGTTCTGAGAGAGAAATTTATAGCCTTCAAGGCTTACATTAATAAAAAGAAGAAATAGTTAAAATCAATGACCTAAATACTGCTGGAAAAACTAGAAAAATAAACAGATAACTAATCCCAAAGCAAGCAGAAGGAATGAAATAACAAAGATCAGAGCAGAAGTAAATGAAATTGAGAATACTAAAAACCATACAGAGAATTAACAATATCAAAAGTTGTTTCTTTAAGAAAATTAACAAAATCACAAACCCTTAGCTAGAATGACAAAGAAAAAAAGAGAGAAATGCAAATAAATGAAAATAAAAATGAAAATAAAAAATTACTACGGACCCCACAGAAATAAAAGAGATCATAAGAGGATAAGATGAACAACTCTATGCCAAAAAAAAAAAAAAAAAAAAAAAAAGACAATGTAGATGAAATGGAAAAATTCCCAGGAACATAGAAACAACCTACACTGACCCTAAAAGAAACAGAAGACCTCAACAAACTAATCACATGTAAAGAGATAGAAACAGTCATCAAACAACCCCCAAAATTAAAAGCCCAGGACTAGATGGTTTAACAGGTGAGTTCTACCAAGCATTCAAAGATTTAATAATACTCTTACTCAAGCTGTTTCAAAAACTGAACAACAAGGAATGCTATCCAACTCATTCATGGAAGCCAATATCACTCTAATACCAAATCCAGGTAAAGATATTATGAAAAAAGAAAATTACAGACTCTTTTCCCTAAGGAATATAGATGCCAAAATTCTCAACAAAATACTTGTTAATTAAATCCAACAACACATTAAAAGAATTATTCATCTGCAAATATTCTCGCTGTCCTGATTTTGTGATAATCAGGGTAGGCTAAACATTTGCTATATTAGAAACCATGCATGTGTCCCCAAACCTAGTTTTTTTCCCTAGGTCTGGTTTTTATCACCAGTAAACTAAGACTGATTTATTATATGACCATCCTGTATGGGAAAAGACTGTAACTTTGGGTATCTTTGGTCAACCTTAAGAGATATAACAGGGGGACAGATGTGGCTCGGGTGGTTGGGCATCTGTCTCTCATATGGAGAGACCTGGATTGGATTCCTGGGACTTTCTGGTAAAAAGAAAAAAAAATATATAGAAGGTGAGTGGGGTACCAGGCCCCATGTGCGGGTGCGCCACTAGGCCCCATGAGTAGGTCAGCCTCCAGGCTCCACAACCGGGTGAGCCTTCATGCCCCTTTCGCGGGTGCGCCGCCAGGTCTCGCAAGCGGGTGAGCCATCAGGCCCTGTCCACGGGTGACCCATCAGGCCCTGTGTGTGGGAGCGCCACCAGGCCCCATGCGTGAGTGTGCCACCAGGCCCAGTGAGCGGGTGAGTCACCAGGCCCCATGAGCCACACAGCAAGATGATGACATAATGGGAGACTGACACAGGGGAGAGCCAAGACTAGTCACACCAAAAAACCAGGAACTAAGGTGGCACAGGTAGTAGGATGCCTCTCTCCCACATTGGAGATTTTGAGGATTGAAGCCCAGTGAAGACAAGAAGAGAAGGTTGAGAAGAGAGGGCAGGAAATGGACACAGAGAATTGCCCAGTGAATGGACACAGAAACAGCAAACAGGGGGGTGGGGTGGGGGGAGTAGGAATGGATAAAAGTAAATAAATAAATAAATAAATAAATCCTTAAAAAATGTATAAGGGAGGAAGATATGGACTGCAGTTAGCAGTAATACTTTGACAATGCTCTTTAATTATTTGTTAAAAGATGTTTCACAACAATGCAAGATGTTTGTGTGTGGGGCTGATGTGTGGGAGCCCTGTATAATGTTATGCATGTTTGTTTTGTAAGATCACAAGGTTTCCTGAACACTTATAGTTTGTGTATGTTCAGGTATGAATGATATACTTCAATAAATTGTTTTTAAAAAAGTGAAAGAATTACAATTTAAAAAAAAGAATTATTCATCATGATCAAATGGGTTTTATACCAGGGAAGCAAGGTGGTTCAACACAAGAAAATGAACCAGTGAAATACACCACATTAATAAATCAAAGAAGAAAGATCATATGATCCTATTGATTGACACAGAAAAGGCATTTGAGAAAATACAGTATCCTTTCTTGATAAAATTACTACAAATATAGGAATTGAAGGAAACTTTCTCAACATAATAGATGGTGTATATGAAAAACCCACAGCTAACATTGAACTCAATTGTGAAAGACAGAAAGCTTTCCCATTGAGGTCAGGAACAAGACAAGGATGCTTACTTTAACCACTGTTGTTCAATATACTGCTAGACGTTCTAGCTAGAGCAATCAGGCAAGAAAAAGAAATAAAAGGCATCCAATATGGAAAGGAAGAAGTAAAACTTTCCCTATTCACAGATGATATGATCCTATATCTAGGAAGTCCTTAAAAAAACTACATCAAAGCTGTTAGAGCTAATAATTTCAGTAGAGAGTTAGGATACAAATCAATAAGCAAAAAGCAGTGCTGTTTCTATACACTAGTAATGTGCAATCTAAGGAGGAAATCAGGAAAAAATTTCATTTACAATGGTAACTAAAATAATAAAATATTTAGGAATAAAGTTAACCAAGGATGTAAAGCAATTATATTCAGAAAAATACAATGCATTGCTAAAAGAAATAAAAGAAGACCTAAATAATTGGAAGAACATTTCTTGCTTATGGATTGGAAGATTAAATATCATTAAGATGTAAATTCTACCCAAATTGATATACAGATTCAATACAATCCCAATAAAAATTCCACCAGGATTTTTTAAACAAATAGAAAGCACAATTATAAAACATATTTGGAAGGGATAGGAGCCCCAAAGAGCCAGAAACATCTTAAAAAGTAAAAGCAGAGTTGGGGGCAAGATGATGTCAGTTTAAATGGGTACTCACCATCTCTCTCACAAAAGACGGCTGATTGGGGACAGGATCCAGCCCGAGTGAGCTGCTCTGGGAACCCACGGAGCAGGAGCCTTTGGGGCATTGATCTGGAGGGAGCTGGACAGGGAGATAGATTGCTCAAGACAAAACTGTGAGTTTTCAGCCCCATGGAAATCACTGATGGCTAAGCCCCACCCTCAGAACAAAGAGCCAGGGTGAGCCCCGACTCCCACCAGCCAACCAGTGAGAGGGAGCATTCTATGAGAGTGGGAGGAGTCTGGCAAGGGGAAGAGAGGGGTTTCCTTTCTGTGGGTTTGGTTGCCTGGACGCCCTTAGAACTTTGGGGAGCACACCAGCCGGCTCAAAGTGGCATCGGGCTGAGGGGAGAGGTGAATCTGCTGAGGAAGCCTGATTTACCTAACTGCCCTGGGTACAAAGGCTTGGCCTGAGAGAGGATGGAGTCAGCCAATTTAATAGTTTTGCACTGAAGACTATCAAAATTTCAACTCCCCTAAGGGAGTCAGGCGTGGGAAGTGCTTAATAAGTTTTCAAGAGCCTATTTAGGGTCCCCTGGGAGGAGAGGGTGGTCTAGAAGAGGCTTGAAAAATCACTTCAGTGCAGTGCACTCAGTCATCAGAGTCCCATTTGAATTTCAAAACGGAACTCAACCTGACTAGGAGAGGGGAGTGGGGATCTGCTCATATAGCCTGCTGAATCCAGCTGCCCTAGGAGAGTAAAATCTACCTGGGGGGAAAGTGACTGAATAGCTTTCTGAAGAGCTGGCTGACCCAGTTGGAGGGGTAACTCAGTGGAGGAATTTCTGCCTTGAATATATGAAGTCCCTGGTTCAATTCCCAACTCCTCTAAAAGTGGTGATCTACAGGGATATCTAACATCCAGCTGATATTGTAGCACAGGGAAAACAGACATTTTTGTACTAGCTTCTTTTGGGTCCCTTAATTTTCCAAAAAAAATAGGTTACTTAAAATTTTTTTTAACTTAGTTTACTCACTAAAACCTACCTCAAAACCTGCAGAGAGAAGCTTGCAGGGTAATTGATTGATGAACACAGGCAGCCTGAGAGGCTCCACAAGGGCCCAAGAAGGAACGCTGTTCTTGCTTATGTTGTTTGGCTGCTTGCTTGTGTGTTTTTTTTGTGTGTGTTGTTGTTGTTTTGTTTCTTGTTTTTCTTTCCTCTTTCCTTCCCCACCATTTTTTAAAAAATTAGGTGCTGTTAGCTTGTTTCTTCTTTGCAGTGCTTCTCCTTCCTTGATTACCCATTTTCTGCATATACTGATTTTGTCTACCAACGCTTTCTCTTTTCCTTCCTTCATCTTTCTATTTCTGTTTTCTGTTGTGGTTCTTACATTCCACCTTTTTTTATTAGTCCTCAACTTGACTGGTTTCAATTTCTATCTTGTCTATTCTGTTTTCTTTCTTTTTTTAAATTAGCTTTTTTCTTTCTGTCTTTTCTTTTCACTTTCTCTCTCTCCTCATTATTCTGGCCTTTTAAATCATTCTATATATATTTCTCTATTTGGTTTCCCACTTCATTGAAGGTACTCCACTTTTTCATTCCTATTACTCTACACTGCTTATATGAGTTAAGTCTTATATGGCCCCTCTTCTAACTTTTATTATTATTTCTATTATCCTTTTTCTTTATTTACCTATTTCAATTTCTCTGGCCCTAATCATTTTCCTTCAAGGGAACATATAAAACAGCAAGGAAATAGAACAAGAAGAATGAAGTGTCAAAGAGAAAACTTAACACACACACAAAAACAGCAGCTAAACAAAACTGTACGCTAGAGAGAGAAACTAATAAACTAAATAAACCTATTAAGATAAATTATGACCAGAGGGCCACAGAAAATTACAAACCATACTAAGAAACAGGAAGACATGGACCAGTCCAATGAACAAACTAAAAACCAGGAAGAGATGCAGAACCTCAAACAACTAATCAAAGCTGTCCAAACAAATATCATGGACCTACTTAATGAAGTGAAGGAAAAGATTATGGATATTAAGAAGACACTGCGAAAACATACTGAAGAAATTGTAAACATATGTAAAAAGAAAATGGATATGATGGTAATGAATGGGACAGTCCAAGAAAAAAAAAAAAAAAAAAAAAGACACCGGAATCACATAACAGCAGATTAAAACAGGCAGAAGAAAGAATTAGTGATGTGGAAGACAGTACAACTGAAATCAAACAGATAGTAGAACAGATAGACAAAAACATAGAAAAAATCCAACAGGGACTTAGGGATACAACGACAATACAAAACACACAAACATATGCATTATAGGCATCCCAGAGGGAGAAGAGAAGGGAAAGGGAACAGAAGAAGTATTAAAGGAAATAATGGCTGAAAACCTCCCAACCCTATTGAGGGAGATGGATGTACATGTACAGGAAGCACAGTGCACCCCAAACAGTATAAATCATAACAGGCCTACTCCAAGACATATACTTGTCAAAATTTCCAAAGCTCAAGACAAAGAGAAAATACTCAAGGCAGCAAGAGAAAAGAGAACCATCACATACAAGGGAAGCACAATAAGATTAAGTGCTGATTTCTCATCTGAAACCATGGAGGCAAGAAGATAGTGGTATGACATAGTCAAGGTACTCAAAGAAAAAAACATCCAGCCACGAATCCTCTATCCAGCAAAGCTGGCATTCAGAAATGATGGAGAGTTCAAAATATTCACAGATAAACCAAAATAAAGAGAGTATGCCAATAAGAAACCTGCCCTTCAAGAAATACTAAAGGAAGTTCTACAGGTTGAAAGGAAAAAACAGGAGAGGGAGAGAGTCAGAGGAGAGTGTAAGAACAACTAAAAAGACAAAAATATCAGTAAAAACAACATGTGACATACATAAACCCAAAGAAAATATGGCTGGTGGAAGAAATTCCTTCTGAGCAATAACACTGAATGTTAATGGATTAAACTCCCTAGTCAAGAGACACAGATTGGCAGAATGGATAAGGAAATATGACCCATCTATATGTTGTCTACAAGAAACCCACCTTAGACCCAGAGATTCAAGAAGGCTGAAAATGAATGGCTGGAAAACAATTTGACAAGCAAACAACAACCAAAAAAGGGCAGCAGTAGCTATACTAATATTGGAGAAAATAGACTTTAAATGCAAAACTATTGTAAGAGACAAAGATGGACACCATATATTACTAAAAGGGGTAATCTTTCAAGGAGAAAGAACAATCATAAACATTTATGCACCTAATCAGGGCTCCTCAAAATACATGAGACAAACACTGGAAAGACTAAGTGGAGACATAAATGCCTCTACAATTATATTGGGGGTCTTTAATACACCATTATCACCATTAGACAAAACATCTCGACAGGGAATCAAGAAAGAAGCAAAGACTCTGAATAATACATTAGAGGATCTGGACCTAATAGATATATACAGAATGCTACACCCAAATACAGTGGGTTATACATTCTTCTCGAGTGCACATGGATCATATACCAAGATAGACAACACGCTAGCCACAGAACAACTCTCAGTGGATTCAGAAAGATTGAGATTATACAAAGTAATTGCTGTGACCACAGTGGAATGAAATTAAAAATCACAAAGGGCCAGAGAACCAGATTGGGCACAAAGATATGGAAGTTAGACAACACACTCTTAGACAAACAGTGGGTCAAGGAGGAAATCTCAAAAGAAATTGGTAACTACCTTGAAACAAATGAAAATGACAACACAACATATCAAAACCTGTGGAATGGAGCCATAGTTGGACTGTGAGGGAAATTCATAGCCATAAATGCATATATTAAAAAAGAAGAAAGAGCTAATATTGAAGACCTAACTGCACACCTGGAGGAATGCGAAAAACAGCAAGAAACTTACCCCAAAGGAAGTAGAAAGAAGGAAATAACAAAGATTAGAGTGGAACTAAATGAAATAGAAAATAAGAAAGCACTAGAAAAAATTAACAAAAGCAAAGGCTGGATCTTCGAGAAGATCAACAAAATTGACACACCCTTAGCCATACTAACAAAGAAAAAGAGACTGCAGATGCAAATACACAAAATGAGGAAGGGGATATCACCACTGACACCACAGAAATTAAGACTATCATAAGAGGATACTTTGAAAAATTATATGCCAAAAAGAATGAAAATTTAGAGGAAATGGACAAATTCCTAGAAACTCGCAAGCAGCCTACATTGACAAAAGAAGAAATTGATGAACTCAACAGTCCAATTACAAGTAAAGAGATAGAGTCAGTCATCATAAGCCTCCCAACTAAGAAGAGCCCAGGACCAGACTGCTTCAGAGGTGAATTCTACCAAACATTCTAGAAAGAGCTAACACCAATCCTGCTTAAGCTCTTCGAAAAAATAGAAGCAGAAGTAACATTGCCTAACGCATTCTGTGATGCTAACATTACCCTAATACCAAAGCCAAACAAAGATGCCACAAGAAAGGAAAATAGTAGACCAATCTCTCTAATGAACCTAGATGCTAAAATCTTCAACAAAATACTTGCTAATCACATTCAACAACATATCAAACGAATTATGCACCATGACCAAGTGGGTTTCATCCTGAGTATGCAAGGATGGTTCAACATAAGAAAATCAATCAATGTAATACACCACATAAACAGATTGAAAGAAAAAAATCACATGATCATCTCTATAGATGCAGAAAAAGCATTTGACAAAATACAGCATCCTTTCCTGATAAAAAGGAAAAATAGGAAGAGAAGGAAACTTTCTGAACATTAATAAGGGTATATATGAAAAACACACAGGTAACATCAACTTAAGAAAATAGGAAGAGAAGGAAACTTTCTGAAAATTAATAAGGGTATATATGAAAACACACAGGTAACATCAACTTCAATGGTGAAATCCTCAAAGCTTTCCCTCTGAGATCGGGGAGAAGACACGGATGCCCACTAACACCACTCCTATTTAACATTGTCTTAGAAGTACTTGCTCGAGCACTGAGGCAAGAAAAAGATATAAAAGGCATCCAAATTGGAAAGGAAGAAGTAAAAATTTCACTATTTGCAGACGACATGATTCTATACATAGAAAGCCCTGAGAAATCTACAACAAAGTTTCTAGAATTTATAAAGGAGTTCAGTACAGTCACAGGCTATAAGATAAATGCTCAAAAATCAGTAGCATGTCTGCACACCAATAACAACCAATCTGAGGAGGAAATCAAGAAAAGAATACCATTCCAAATAGTAGCTAAAAGAATCAAATACCTAGGAATAACTTAACTAAAGATGTAAAGGACTTATATACAGAAAACTACACAACACTGTTCAAGGAAATAAAAAAAGTCTTAAATAAATGGAAAAATATTCCCTGTTCATGGATAGGAAGACTAAACATCATTAATATGTCTATTCTACCCAAAGTAATCTACAAATTTAATGCAATCCCAATAAAAACCAACACTTTATTTTGTAAGGAATAAAAAAAAAAAACCAACTATAAAATTTATTTGGAAGGGTAAAAGGCCCTGAATTGCCAAAGACATATTGGAAAAGAAAAATGAAGTTGGAGCTATCACACTAAGTGACTTTAAAACATACTACAGGGAGGCGGCTGTGGCTCAATCAGTAGGGCTCCCATTTACCATATGGGAGGACCCGGGTTCGGTTCCCGGGGCCTCCTGGTGAGGGCAGGCCTGCCTGCACGGCGTGGTTAGCTGACCCAGCAAGCACAAGCAGCAAGGGGGAGATAAATGAATAAATAAATAAAATCTTTAAAAAAACAACAACAACAACAACAAAAAAACCAAAAACATACTGCAAAGCTACAGTGGTTAAAACTGCATGGTATTGGCACAAGGATAGACATACAGACCAATGGAACAGAATTGAGAGTTCTGATACAGATCCTTGCATATACAGTCATCTGATATTCGACAAGGCCACCAAACCCACTCAGTTGGGAGAGAATGTCCTTTTCAACAAATGGTGCTTGGAGAACTGGTATCCAGATCCAAAAGAATGAGAGAGGAACACCATCTCACACCTTATACAAAAATCAACACAAGATGGATCAAAGATCTTAATATAAGAGCCAAGACCATAAAGCCCTTGGAAGATAACATGGGGAAGCATCTACAGGACCTTGTAATAGGAAAAGATTTCATGAACTTCACACCCAAAGCATGAGCAGCAAAAGAAAAAATAGATAAATGGGATCTCCTCAAAATTAAAAACTTCTGCACCTCAAAAGACATTATCAGGAAGGTTAAATGGCAACCTACCCATTGGGAGAAAATATTTTGCAGCCATATATCTGTTAGGAGCCTAATATCCTGCATATATAAAGAAGTCCTACACCTCAAAAATAGAAAGACAAACAACCCATTTAAAAAATGGGAAAGTGACCTGAAACGACACTTCTCCAAGGAAGAAATACAAATAGCTAAAAAGGACATGAGAAGATTTTTGACATACATAGAGAAATGCAAATCAAAACTACAATGAGATACCACCTTACACCCATTTGAATAGTGGCTATTAAAAAAAAAACCCAGCAGACTCTTAGTGTTGGAGAGGATGTGGAGGAATGGGAACCCTCATGCACTGCTGGTGGAATTGTAGAATTGTCCAGCCACTATGGAGGACAGTTTGGCAGTTCCTTAAAAAACTATCTACAGAACTTCCATATGATCCAGCGACTCCACTGCTGGGTATATACCCTGAAGAATTGAAAACAAAGATGCGAACAGATATATGCACACCAATGTTCATAGTGGCATTGTTCACCATTGCCAAAAGTTGGAATCAACCCAGGTGCCCATCAACAGATCAATAGATAAACAAAATGTGTTACATACATACAATGGAATATTACTCAGCTGTAAGAAGGAATAAAGTGCTAACTCACGGAATAATGTGGATGAATCTTGAAGTCCTTATGTTGAGTTAAGCAAGCCAGGCATTAAAGGATGAATAGTACATGACCTCACTGATTTGAATTAAGGAAATTGAGCAGTCACAGAGAGCTATTGTCTGTAAGATAGGTTTACAAGAAATAGAAAGAGAAGAGAAGGTTGTGAGCCATCAACCCATACGTACATAATCTACGGTAAAGTGGATAAAGTGTACTTGTGTATTGAAGTGATTGGACAGGAGGGCAGTGATATTATTGGGTTGGGTGGTGCAGAGTTGACAGGTGGGTAGATTGGGAAAGGTGGGTTAGAAGGTCCAGGATACTGGGGAGAGGGTTGGGAGAGGGACTGGGTGAACACTGGAGATTTGTGGGTATGAGGTTGAAAGTACAGAGGTAGGAATGCTCTTATGGCAACTTGACAAGGAAGGGTCACTGGTTTAGGGTGTTGGTTGGGGGGACATTCGGGACAGGCCACACCTGGAGCAGGATTCTAGGGAGTGTGTGAGTGTTCATTCTGTCATAATGTGTTGTATCAGTGGGTGGAAGTCCACATAATGAGTGGGAAGAAGTTGGACTTTCATCTTTGGGAGGACCAATTTGTTCAGAAATAGACAGGCAAGAGTCTCTCAAAAGCAAGGGCGGTTCCTAATAGGGGAGGACAAACCAGTGTGTTAAGACCTCTTGTTGCATGTAACTATGAATCTTGTCATCCAACGAGTCAAGCCATGGGGTCGTCGTGGGCCCCAGGGGGATGGGGTGAGAGGAAAAGTATAGATCAAACAGAGGGTATTTAGTGGTCAATGGAAATGTTCTTCATTACCATACAGTGATGGACACAGGACATGGTAAATATCATCAAAATTTATAAAAGTGTACGGTCTAAAATGTAAACCATTGTGTAAACCATTGACAATGTTTAGTAGCTATGCTTCACTATATGTTTATCCGTTATAACAGTGCTACCATCCACATATAAAAAGGTATTAATATGGGGGTGAGGAGAGGGGGAGGATGTTGGGTATATGAGAGTCTCCTGTATTCTGTGTGTGACTTTGCTGTGACTTAAAACTTCTTTGAAAGCAAAATGAAAAATAGTGAGATACTGGGGAATGAGAGGGGGAAGGTGCCACAGTACAGACTGGACACCAGATATTGCAGTGATGAAAGGCAAAAGGTAAAAAAAAATTTTTTATAGCTTTCATTTTTTAAATATCCCGATCTTTTTTTTTTTTTTTTTCTTCTTTGACCCACTGATTGTTTAGGAGTCTGTTGTTCAGCCTCCACCCATTTTCAAATTCCCTCCTTTCCCATTTGTTATTGATTTTCAGTTTCATTCCATTATGATCAGAGAAGGTGTTTTGTATAATTTCTGTCTTTTTATATTTATTGAGACCTGCCTTGTGACCCAACATGTGGACTATTCTGGAGAAAGATCCATGAGCACTTGAGAATATGTATAACCCACTGATTCGGGTTGCAACAAATTAATTTAATTTTTAGTTTTTTTTTTCAATTTTTATGTACTTTATCTCTTACATTTAAACTTATCATTATTATTTCATTTTCCTATTAATTGAATTCAGCTATTGTAATAGCTTCACCTTTGAAGAAGCTTTGGATCACAGAAGGGTTACAACTGGGGCAGGGGAGGATTGTTGGTGTGGGGTGTCAGGGATGGGGGATGCATGGGAGGAAGTTCGCCTAAGCAGACATATAAGGTATATAAAAATGTTCAAATCATCACAGGGCATTGTCACAGTGGGTGGAAAATCACTCAATAAATGAGAGAATACTGAATTCCCATCCTGGAGAGCTCTGCCACATTCTTTAAGGGAGCAGCAACAGTCTCCCAAGTGCAGGGGCAGTGACTGGTGAAGGAGATGATCCACTGATAGGCCCTTGATATTGATGACTAGCCTTATGAGCCTTTGCTCTTGAAATGGAAACTTAGCCTATTGTTATGGGGTGCCCTAGGGTTGCCTCCTGAGAGCCTCCTTGTTGCTCAAATGTGGCCTCTTTCTAAGACAAACTCAGCATATGAATGCATTACCTTCCTCCCAGCATGGGACATGATTCCTGGGGATGAGCCTCCCTGGAACTGAAGGATTGCAACCAAGCACAAAATAGCAATGCAACTGGAAAGAGACCTCAAATAAAAGGGGGAAAAGGTAAAGACAAATGAGTTTATATGTCTAAGAGACTTCAAAATGAGTTGGGAGGTCATCCCATAGGTAAGGCTTATACACATCTCAGTAGGATCTCATAGAATTCCAAAGTGGATATCACCCAAAATAGTGGGGCTCCTGAGGACACTGGAGACATCCAAGTCCTATGTCATGGCTTATAGCTCTGGAGTTTGGTGCATTGCCAGTGGGCCATACTTTGGAGTTTGTGCTCCTGAGAATGAGTTGGACTCAACTATGTCTTCTCTGCACATAGCTCATCTGTCCCTTCTATTCAAACCTATATTTGGTGCTGGATTTTGTAGGTGTACGTCCAGAGACTTGAGTCTTTGGGTTGTCCATGTGCCAGCTGGGCCAGGAACCTCGGTGGAGCAGCAATCCTACTCTACATTTCATTGGACTCACCCAGAACAACTGGTGGGGAGATGATGATGGATAACTGCCATCCCAGGGAATGGAGAGTGTCTGCAGCTGCAGGCAGGATAATCCCATCCATCTTCCCCATGGGATATAAGCTCCCTCTCAATTGGAGGTGGAGTGGACATCACCAGCCCAGGCTCCTGAGAATGAGGGGAAGTGCTATGGACTAGAGTGGACTTACTGTTATTGTACTCTAGACATATTGTGACTCAAGCAATGGAAGAAATTAAACATTGATTTGGAGCCAGTGGCCTCTGGAGGCTCTGTGGGCAGGGAGAGGGAAAAGCAGTTGTAATACAGGGGCTTTTTCAGGACTTGGGAATTGTCCTGAGTGATGTTGCAATGACAGATATAGGCCATTTTATATCATCATATAACACACAGAACTGTGTGGGAGAGAGTGTGGTCTACAATGTGAACTATTGTCCATGCTTAATGGCAAAGCCCCAGGATATGTTTATGAATTCCAATTAATGTGCCACACTAATGAAGGATGCTTATGTGGGAGGTTGTGAGAGGTATGGGAGGTTGGGCTAATGGGAATCCGTATATTTTTTTGTGTAACATTTATGTAATCTAAGTTTCTTTTAAAGAAAAATAAAAAAATTTAAAGAAAGCAATATAAACATTGGTGGAAAATGTGAAAATTAACTTCTCGAGAACTTTGGAAATTAAACAAATGTTTGAAAAAATCTGAGAAGCACCATCAGAGTTTTCAAGAAAACTGGTATCTCAGTAAGAACAGCAAGCTAAATGGTATATTAACTTGCCCATTCCTATTGACTTCTCCCCATCATTGAAAACCAATAGCACTGCAATCATGGTAGCCATGAAAACCAGCACCTCGGCAGTCACTGGAGGAAGCAGAATGAGTATAGAGGAACTGATAAATTCCAACCACAAAAAACTATTTGACTTGTCTGGAAGTTCCCTAGAGACTACCTCTCAAAAGGCCCATCTTTATTTGATCTGACTCAGAGTTTGCAGAGTGAAAAGGTTTTACACTAAAGCTTTTATCAAAACAATTCACTGCAATTGTTTAATATCATAACTTTCTAAGACTATGATAAAGTCAGAGTAAATAAGAAACTGACCAAAAATACATAAAAGAAAAATTAGGGAATGAGTTTTCCACAAGGGGCTGTGAAAATCTATGTCATGTTCCTGAAAACCTAGAAGGAAATGCGAATGTGCAGGTTTGCATGCATGCCTAGGAAAGACATTGGAAGGTACTAATCTCTCACTGTTTGCTGACTTTGAGGAATGGCACAAGAAAGAATTCAAGGCAAGAGCAGAGTTGTAAACTGTCTAAAAGAGCATTGAAAGTATTCTTCAACACACACAGAGCACCTTGACAAAGGATATTAGACTTCTTGATGCAAATCATTTAAGAAAATCTCTCTCCAATAATTAGCTGTCTGCTAAGCTAATCAATCACAGGTTTCAGGGGGCACACACAACAAAGTAAACAGACCTTACCTAATTACTTCAGTAAATTCACTAACAAAGAGCAACAACAAAAACAATAAGGAGAAAGAACAAAAATGTTGGAGAGGCATATGAATTTGATTTCCACAGTTGCCACAATATATTGTTTAAACAGCACAGATTTCAAATTTTAAAACATGACTCATGCAAAGAGATATATGTGGCCCATACACGGGAAAAAAAGCAGTCAATAAAAACTGTCCCTGAGGAAGCCCAAGCATTGGACTTATAAGACAAGAATATTAAATCAGCTATAATAAATGTGTACAAAGAAGGAAAAAAGAGTCTGAAGATGAAAAAGTGTATGGGAACATTGTCTCAGTAAAAGATAATATCAATAAAGATTATAGAAAGCATAAAATAGTATTGAATAGAAATTTGGTAGTAGAAAATTACAATAGCTGATATGAAAATTTACTAGAGAGGACCAATAACAGATTTGAGCAGCCAAAGGAAAGAATTGATGAACCTGGAGATAAATCTATTGAAATTATCCAGTCTGAGGAACAGAAAGAAAAAAGGAATGAAGAAAAATGAAAACAGCCTCAGAGACCTTTGGGACAATATCACTTGTACCAAGATAAACATAATGAAAGTCAGAGGAAAGGAAAGAGTGAAAAGTACAGAAAGAATATTTAAAGAAATAATGGATACCAAAATGGCAGCATAAGATGCTCAGAGTGTCATTTCCCCAGAGAATCTTTGAACAATAAGCAAAGACTGGCAGAACTATCTTTCTCAAAACTACAGAAACCATATAAAATGTTGCAGTAACTGGCCTACTGAAACAAGAAAACAAAGCTTTAAAAGTGGTAGGTGAAGCTCATGACATGCTTGCTACTCCTCTGTCACTACCCGGTAAGGTGTGGGGCTAGCCTGCACTGCCATTGTGGGTCCCTGGCCATGTTCCAGAAGGAGCAGAGTAACCAGTATGAACATACTGCAGTTCCTATAAGTTTATGCTTATCTATCAAGTGGAAGATTGAAAGATTGAGCCAGGAAATGTGTATGGGTTTCATCCTCCCAGAATTTCTCCCACAGGCAGAGCAGTTTGCAAACAGCTAAAGAGGTGTAGGAAACAAGCTAAAGACCTTTCTTGACCAAAAAAAAAAAAAAAAAAAAATTAGAAAAATAAGAATAGAATTAAACTTCCTCAACATGATAAAGAGCATATATGAAACTCCCCAGCTATGATATGCAATGTTGAAAGACTGAAAGCTCTCCCTCTAATATCTGGAACAAGCCATCACCACAGTTATTCAACCTGGTACTGAAAGTTCTAGCCAGAACAATTAGGACAGAAAAAGAAATAAAAGGCTTACAAATTATAAAGGAAGAAACAAAACTCTCATTACTGGCAGATGACATAATCCCATATATACAAAGTCCCAAAAAATCTACAACAAAGTAACTACAGCCAATAAACAGATTCAACAATGTGGCAGGGTACAAGATCAATATGCAAATGTCACTAGTGTTTATATACAGTAAGAATAAGCAAGTTGATGAAGTCAAGACAAAAATGTATTTACAATAGCAACCAAAAGAATCAAATATCAAGGCATAAAATTACAACACAGAAAATTACAAAATATTACTAAAATAAATTAATAATAGAAGACCTTAATAAATAGAAGGAGTTCCTTGTTTATCAATTGGAAGACTTAATATTGTTAAGATATCAATTCTTCTCAAATTGATTTACAGTTTGAATGCAATCCCAATCAAAATTCAAAAAGCTGCTTTGCAAAAATACAAAACACAAATTTCACATTTATTTGGAAGGGTAAGGGGCCCAAAATAGCAAAAAACATTCTTGAAAAAGAAGAACAAACTTGAAGGATCCATACTGTCTGACTTTAAAGTGTATTTTAAAGCAACAGGTAAAACTGCATGGTTCTGGCACAATCATAGATTTATCAACAAATTGAATCAAATTGAGAGTTCATAAATAGACACTCACACCTATAGGGAATTAAAATACATTTTAAAATTAAAATACTGCTCTTTAATTCTGCTTGTAATTTTCCAAATTCAAGACTGATGTCAATGGTGGCCTATTCTACTATGCAATATTTCAAAATGTTGATGTTCTTTGGGGAAATTGACAGGGGAAAAAGTTACTAAAAATCCCACAAATATAGTAAATTTCATCATATTATTGCAAACGAAGAATTGATTTTTGATTCATATTTAACTATATTATTTATGTCAGCATTTAGCAAACATTTATTGAACAGTAAGTATCAGACCAGGCATTGTGCTAAGTGTAATAGGGGAACCAAATATATATAAAAATATAGTATTTGTCCTCAAGGAACTCTGAGTTTAATTAAGGAGACAATAATAAATGATGATGATGACATTGATTATGTTAAGCACACCATCACTGATAAGGTGTCTGGCACTGTGTTAAATGATTTATTTACATAATCTCATTTAATGCTCCCCCAAATCAATTGATTTTTGACAAGGCTGCCAAGTCCAATCATTTGGGAAAGAATAGTCTCCTCAACAAATGGTCTTGGATGATTTGGATATACATATGGTGCAAAAGAATGAAAGAGAGCCCATATCTCACACCTATACAAAAATTAACTCAAAATGGATCAAAAGCCTAAATATAAGAACCAGGACATCACAACTCTTAGTAGAAAATGTAAGGAAGCATCTTTAGGTTTTGTGTTAGGCAATGGTTTCTTACACTTTACACCCAAAGCAAAAGCAATGAATGAAAAGAATATATAAAGGGGACCCCATCAGAATAAAAAACTTTTATACATCAAAGGACTTTGTCACAAAGAGTGAACCCTAATGTAAACAATGGACTAAAGTTAATAGCATACTTATAATATTGTTTCATCAATTGTAATAAAAGTACCACACTGATGCAAAATGTTAATAAGGAAAACTGTGTGTCTGAGAGGGAGGTACATGGAAACTCTACCTTCTGCATGATTTTTCAGTATACCTACAACTGCTCTAGTAAAGACATTTTTTAAATTTTTTTGAAAAAAAAATTAAAGACTTTGTCACTATAGTGAAAAGACAACCTACTCAATATAGAGAAAATATTTGGAAACCACATATCCAATAAGGGTTTAATATGCTGAATATATAAAGTAACCTTACAACTCAACAATAAAAAGACAAAGAACCCAATTTAAAAATTGGCAAAAGACTTGAATAGACATTTTTCCAAAAAGTATATAAAAATGACTAAAAAACACATGAAAAGATGCACATCACTAGCTATTAGGAAAATGCAAGTCAAAATGTTAGGATGTGGAGAAATAGGAACACTCATCCATTGCTGGTGATAAGGTAAAATGGTGCAGCTGCTATGGAAAATAGTTTGACAATTCCTCAGGAAGTTACATATAGAGTTACCACATTACAGGGCAATCCCACCACTAGATATATACGCAGAAGAATTAAAAGCAGGGATTTTAACAGATATGTGCACACCAATGTTTATAGTGGCATTATTCACAATTGAAAAAAGATGGAAGCAATCCAATTGTTCATCAACCAAATGGTACATACATATGATAGAAATTATTCAACTGTAAAATGGAAGGAAGACCTAATGTATGCAACAATATCTATGAACATTGAGGACATTATGCTGAGTGAAATGTCAAGCACACAAGGACAAATAGCATATGATATCATTGATGTGAACTGATTATAATAAGCAAATTCATAGAGTTATAATCTAGAATATAGGTTTACATGTGATAGATTACAGTAGATAATGGGGAGTTGATGCTTAATTTGTAAAGAATATCTATTTAGGTTGATTGTAAGGGTTTGGTGGCAATTGTGAAGGATGGTGGTAATAGTAGCACATTATTGTGAGTGTAATTAACATTGCTGAATTATGTATGTGAATGAGGTTGAAAGGGAAAGTTCAGCCTACATATGTTAATATAATGAAATTTAGAAGATAAAAAGTGGGACTCTGTAACACAGTGGACACTGCTGTGGACGATGGACAGGGTGGAGAGTACAAGAACAAGAATGTTCTTTCATAAGCTATAACATATGTACAACACTAATGAAAGTTGTTAATAATAGGGTATAATATGGGAAATATATCTAATGTAAACTATAGATGAAAGTTAATAGTAATATTTTAATATTCTTTCATTAATTATAACAAAGGCACCACACTAATAGAAAGTGACAACACTAAGAGGTTATATGGGAACATTGTCTTTTACATAACTTTTATGAAAATCTACAATATTTATAATTAAATAATAAAACATAAAGAGACAATGCAAAATATAAATATACAGACTACAACCAAATTTTTACAAGACATAAAAAGAATAAAATTATGGCACACACAGAGCAACAAAATAAAAATCCAGAAAATGTAAAAGAAGAAGAGAAGACTTTGAATATATCAGACAAAGACTTTTAAAAATGATCCTCAATATGCCCAAGGACATAAAGGAAAATATAGAGAAAGAACTAAACAATATGAGGAAAACAATGAATGAACAATATGAGAATTTCAATAGAGTGATAGAAATATTAAATAGGAACCAAATAGAATTACTGGAGTTGAGGAACACAATAAATAAAAAAAAATATTCCCTAGAGGGATTCATAGTGAATTGGAACCGGCAGAAGAAAGAAACAATAAATTCAAAAGCAAAACAATTGAAATTATTCAGGCTGAGGAACAAAAACAAGGGGAAAATTGAACAGGGTCTAACAGCCCTGTGAGAGACCATTAAGAGCACCAAGATATGCATTGTGGGAGTCCAGAAGGAGACAAAATAAAGAATGGAGGAATGTTGAAAGAAGAAACTACCTCATGTATTTAGAACTGCCCCCCCCCCAAATCAACAAACTACTTGAGCTAATAAATGAGTCTAGCGAAGATAAAAGATCAACATGCAAAAATCAGTTGTGTTCTATGCACTAGTAGTGAGCAATCTGAGGAGGAAATCAGGAAATAAATTCCATTTAAAATAACATCTAGGGGACTTCCAGAAAGATGGTGTCAGAGTAGGTAGGCAGGGCCCAAGTCTCTCACAAAAACAATGGAAGAATGGAAAAACATTAACCAAGGGAGCTGCTTTGGGAATCTGCAGACCAGGAGAGTGCTGAGGATTCTCCAAGAGCGCAAGGGACATAAAGACAAAGAAGCTGAAGTGAAAACAAAGTTACAAGGCCCCACGTCTAGGAATGACGCCCATCCTCCACCCTCAAGGCAGACAGCCTAGATAAACACATGGCTCACTGCAGCCAGCTAAGAGGAGAACAGATGTCTCCCTGCCTGGAAGGAGAGAGGGTGCAGTGGAAGGTGGGGTGGTTTCTCTGCAGTGAGTTTCACCAGCAGATCCTGCTTTGAAACTTGAGCCTGGACAAAGAATTAAGGGCAAGTGGAAGATGAAAGAGACACCTCTATGAAAAGATTTACCAAGAAGCACCATCTGCTGGCCCATCAGGAAATGTGAGAAGAAAAATGGTTTTTAGATTGAGCCCATGGCCCTATTTTGGTAACTGAAGCTGGGCAATTTTAAAGACTTAAAATAAGTTGAACCAAAAATGAAAGAGCCATGAAACATAAATGTTAGGCAAGAGAGAGAAATTAAACATCAGAGTAAATTCACCAACATATTCACATGACTACATATCAGCAAAGAATAATACATACAAAGAAACAGGAAAAGATAGCCCACCCAAACGAACACATCAAAACTCCTGATAAGACATAGGATTTAAGGCAACTAATCAAGATGGCATTGGTTTAAATGGACATTCACAATCTCTCTCGCAAAAAACTGGCTGAGTGGGGCTGGGATCCTGCCAGAGTGAGCTTTTTTGGGAATCCACAGAGCAGGAGGCTTCAGGGCATCGATTTGGAGAGAGCTGTACAAAGAGATAAACTGCTCAAGGGAACATAGAAAACAGCAAGGAATTAGAACAAGAAGAACAAAGTATCAAAGAAAAAACTTAACACACACACAAAAACAGCAACTAAATTAAACCCTAGAGTAGAGAGAGAAGCTAATCAACTGAATAAACCCATCAAGATAAAAAGATGAACAGACAGCAACAAAAAATTACAAACCATACTAAAAAACAGGAAGACAAAGCCCAGTGCAACAAACAAACTAAAAACCAGGAAGAGATGCAGAACATCAAACAACTAATCAAAGAAGCCAAACAAATATCATGGACCAATAATGAAGTGAAGGAAGAGATTAAGGATATTAAAAAGACACTGGGAGAACATATGGAAGAAATTGTGAACACACATAAAAAAATAATGGATATGATGGTGATGAATGGCACAATCCAAGAAATAAAAAAGACCCTGGAAAAATGTATCTATACATTTTCAAAATTATCAGCTGGTAGAAAAAGAGAATATGGAAAATTGAAAATTATTTTTTAACAATGATATATGGTGCAATTTGAGATGCATCTGAGATTTTCTGACTTTTTGAATTATATCTGTTTTGGTTGCCTTGTTAAGCTGAGTTTTGTATTACATGTCCTTTTGAAATATTTGCCTCTGTCATCAACTCTCCTACAATTCTTTCTTTTAGTTTAACCTAAGTCAAATTAAAGCAGAAAAAGAAAGATTATGTGATTGCTATATTAAAAGTTGTTGTTTTGGCATATTAAAAAAAAGACACTGGAAGCACATAACAGTAGATTTGAACAGGCAGAGGAAAGAATTAGCAATGTGCAAGACAGTACATCTAAAATCAAACAGATAGTAGGATAGATAGATAAAAAGATTGAAAAAAATTCAGCAGGGACTTAGGGATTTGAATGACAACACAAAATGCACAAACATGCACATTATACAAATCCTAGAGGGAGAAGAGAAGGGAAAGGGGACAGAAGGAGTGTTGGAGGAAATAATGGTTGAAAACTTCCCAACCCTATTGAGGGTGGTGGACGTACAGGTCTAGAAAGTACAGCGCACCCTAAACAGTATAAATCCCAACAGGCCTACTCCAAGACATATACTTGTCAAACTGTCAAATGCTTAAGACAAAGAGAACAAACTAAAAAGCAGGAGATGGAGAATGTGGAACAACTAATCAATAATGTCCAAACAAATATGAATCAACTTAATGAAGTGAAGGAAGAGATAAAGGATATTAAGAAAACACTGGGGAAACATTCTGAAGATATTGTAAACATACAGAAAAAGATAACGGATATGATGGTGATGAATAGCACAATGCAAGAAAACAAAAATACATGGGAAGCACATAACAAGAGATTGGAACAGGTAGAGGAAAGAATCAGTAATGTTGAAGACAATAAATCTGTAATCAGACACATAGTAGAACAGATAGATAAAAACATCGAAAAAATTCAGCAGGGACTTAGAGATTTCAATGACAAAATGAAAGACATAACCATATGCATTATAGGCATCCTAGAGTGAGAAAAGAAGGGAGAGGGGGAAGAAGGAGTGTTAGAGGAAATAATGGCTGAAAATTTCCCAACAATTTTGAGGGACATGGATGTACATGTCCAGGACAATCAATGAGTCAAGGAGGAAAGTGCAAGAAATCACTAACTACCTTGAAATGAAAGAAAATAAGGACAAAACATATCACAACCTATGGGATGCAGCAAAAGCAATTCTGAGAGGGAAATTTATAGCCATGAATTCGTATATTAAAAAAAAAAAAAGAAGAAGAAAGAGCTAAATTCAAAGATCTAACTGCACACCTGGACAAATTAGAAAAAGAACAACAAACTAATCCCAAAACAAGTAAAAAGAAGGAAATAACAAAGATTAGAGCAGAGCTAAATGAACTTGAAAATAATAAAGCACCAGAAAAAATTAACAAGACCAAAGTTGGTTCTTTGAGATTAAAATTGACAAACCCTTAGGTAGACTAAAAAAGACAAAAAGAGAGAAGATGCAACTATATAAAATAAGAAATGAGAAAGTGGATTTCACCACTGATCTGAAAGAAATAAAGAGTAACATAAGAGGAAATTTGAAACATTGTATGCCAACAAGATAGATAAGTTAGATGAAATGGACAAATTTCAAGAAACATACATTCAGCCTACATTGATGAAAGAAGAAATTGTTGAACTCAACAGACCAAGCACAAGTAACAAGATTGAATTAGTCATCGAAAACCTCCCAAATAAAGAGCTCAGGACCAGAAGGTTTCACAGCAGAATTCTACCAAACATTCCAAAAAAACCGAACACCAATCCTGCTTAAACTCTTCCAAAACATAGAAGTTGAGGGAACGTTGCCTAACTCATTCTATGATGCCAACATCACCCTAATACCAAAGACAAGTAAAGATGCTACAAGAAACAAAAACTACAGACCATTTTCTCTGATGAACCTGGATGCCAAAATCCTCAACAAAATACTTGCTACTTGTACTCAACAACACATCAAATGAATTATACACCATAACCAAGTGGGTTACATCCCTTATATGTAAGGATGGTTCATCATAAGAAAATCAACCAATGTAATACATCACACTAAGAGATCAAAAGAAAAATATCACACTATCATCTCTATTTAGGCAGAAAAAGCATTTGAGAAAATACAGCACCATTTCCTTACAAAAACACTTGAAAATATAGGAAAAGAAGGAAACTTCCTCAACGTGATAAAGGATGTATATAAAAAATGCACAGCTAACATCATATTCAATGGTGAAATGCCAAAAGCTTTCCCTCTAAGATCTGGAAGAAGACAAGGATGCCTACTGTCACAGCACTTATTTAACATTGTGTTAGAAGTACTTGCTGGAGCACTTAGGCAAGAAAAATATATAAAAGGAATCCACATTGAAAGGAAGAAGTAAAAATTTCACTATTTGCAGAGGACATGAGCCTATACATAGAACACACTGAGAAATCTACAACAAAGCTTCTAGAGCTGATAATTGACTTCAGTAATGTGGCAGGATATAAGGTCAACATGCAAATTCAGTAGCATTTCTGTACACCAATAATGAGGAATCTAAAGAGGAAATCAAGAAAAAAGTTCCATTTACAATAGCAACCTAAAGAATAAAATACCTAAGAATAAATTTAACTAAAGATGTAAAGGACTTGTACACAGAAAACTACACAACATTGTTAAAGGAAAGCAAAGAAGACCTAAATAAATGGGAGAATAGTCCCTGTTCATGGATTAGAAGACTAAACATCATTAAGATGTCTGTCCTACCAAATTTGATTTATAGATTTAATGCAATCCCAATAAAAATCACAATGACATTTTTTACTGAATGGGAAAAGTTAACTATGAAAATTATTTGGAAGGGCATGGGGCCCTCAATAGCCAAAGACATAATGAAAAATAAAAACAAAATTGGAGGAGTCACACTACCTGACTGTAAAACATACTACAAAACTACAGTGCTCAAAACTGCATGGTATTGGCACAAGGATAGACATATTGACCAATAGAACCAAATTGAGATTTCTGATATAGATCCTTGCATATAAAATCAACTGATATTTGACAAGGCCACCAAGCCCACTCAAGAGGGAGAGAATGGCCTCTTCAACAATGGCATTTAGAGAACTTGATATCCATATCCAAAAGAATGAGAGAGGACTACATTCTCATGCTCTATATAAAAATTAACTCAAGACAGATCAAAGATATAAATATAAGCACCAAGTCCATAAAGCTCCTAGAAGACAATGCAGGGAAACATCTACAAGATCTTGTAGTAGGAAATGGTTTCATAAACTTAACACACAAAGTATGAGCAACAAAAGAAAAAAATAGATAAATGGGACCTCTTCAAAATTAAAAAGAGTTTTGCACCTCAAAAGAGCTTGTCAAGAAAGTGAAAATGTAAACTACTCAGTGGAAGAACATATTTGGTAACCAACTATGTGATAGGGGCCTAATATCCTATGTATATAATGAAATCCTCCATCTCAAAATTAAGAAGACAAACAACCCATTTTAAAAATCAGCAAGAGATTTGAATAGACACTTTTCCAAAGAAGAAATACAAATGGCTAAAAAGCACATGAAAAGATGGTCAATGTTACTAGCTATTAGGAAAATACAAATAAAAACTTACAATGAGATATCATCTTACACTCATTAGACTGGTGATTATTTAAAAAAAACAAAACAGAGGACTACAAATGTTGGAGAGGATGTGGGGGAAAGGGAATGCATATTCACTGCTGGTGGGAATGTAGAATGGTGCAGCCATTGTGGAGGACAGTTTGTCAGTTTCTCAAGACCTTACTATAGAAGTGCCATATGATCCAGCAATCCCACTGCTGGATATATACCCAGAAGAATCTAAAGCAGGGACATGAACAGATATATGCACCTCGATGTTCATAGCAGCATTATTAGCTATTTCCAAAAGTTGGAATCAACCCAATATCCATCAGCAGATGAATGGATAAGCAAACTGTGGCATATACATACAATGGCATATTACTCAGCAGTAAGTAGGAATCCAATATTAACACATGGGATAACATGAATGGATATTGAAGACCTTGTGTTGAGTGAAGTAACTCAGGCACTGAAGGACAAATATTACATGAACCCACTGATATGAATTAAGCAAATCAAGCCGACTCACAGAGCTAGAGTCTGGAAGATAGTTTTACAGGAGTCAGAAAAATAGAAGGTGATGAGCTGATGCCCATAAGGGCAAAATTTATGATAAGGTGGAAAGGTTTGTTTATGCAGTATATGGACATGGCAGTGTTGCAGTGACATGATTGGATTTGGTGGTACTGTTTGTGAGGGGGAGGAGGGTGGGGGTTTGGGTTGGACTATTTATGGAACTGGGAAGAGAGTCGAAGAAGGAGCAGATGAACTCTGGGGATTTGCAGATCTTGGTTAAACATATAATGTTGGAAATGTTCTTTTGGCAAGTATGGCACGGAAGGGTTACTGGTGTAGGTTGTCAGCTATGGTGCGTATACGGGATAGGGTGCACCTGGGGCAGACGTTTATGGAATATGTAAGTGTTCATTTTGTCATAGTGTGTTATATTAGTGGGTGGAGACACACACAATAAAAAAGAAAATATTAAACTCCTATCCTCAGGAGTCCTGCTATGTTCTCAATTAAAGGGACAAGAAACCCTCAAGAATATAGGCAAAGCCTATTAGAAGAAAACAGACCAATATGTCAGGCTCTCAGTATTATTGCAAGTAACTGAATCTTATTCTTCAAAAATTGAAACTCACTGATTACCATAGGTTTGGAGGGGAGGAGGAAGGTAGAATAGAATAGATGGAATGTCGGACATTTTTAGGGCATTAGAATTGCTCAGCATGATCTTGCAATAACAGATATAGACCACTTCAAATTTTGTCAAAACCTATAAAAGTATATGACCCAAAATATAAACTGTATTGTAAACCATTGACCATGGTTAGTAGCAATGCTTCAATATTTGTACATAAATTGTAATAAAGGTACCATCCACATGTAAAATATTATTAATAAGGGACAGGGGGAAAGGGGGGAGTGTGTTGGGTATATGGGACATACTTGTAATCTCTCTGTGACTTTCCTGTAACCTAAAGCACATTTGAAGATAAAATGAAAAAAAATAGGACACTGGAGGACTATATGGAAGAAAATGTCACTGTACATATAAGACAACAGATCTTACAGTGATGAAAGACATAATGTCTAATTTTTTATATTTTTTATTTCAAATTGTTTTGAATTTTTGTATTTTATTGGATATTTTTAAAATTATTTCATTTTCCTATTAATTTTATTTGGTTATTTTGTTGGCATCATTTTTGCAGAGGTTTTGGATCACAGAAGGGTCACAGCAGTGGTAGGGGAGGATCACTTGTACAGGGTGTCAATGATGTGGGGACACATGGGAAAGGGTTCACATGGGGCATGCCTCTAAGATACATGAATATGTTCAAGTGTTCATGGGACACTGTCTTGGTGGATGGAGATCCACACAACAACTGAAAGAATAATGAATTCCTGTCCTGGAGAGTTCTGTTACATTCTCTAATAGGACAGCAAGAATCTGCTGAGTGCAAGGGCAAAGTCTAGTGAATGAAGACAGATCATTATGCCAGGCCCTTGACAGTGATGATTGTATTTATGAACCTTTACTTGTGAAATTGAAACTTAGCCTAGTATTATATATTGCCTAAGAGTTACCTCCTGAAAGACTCCTTGTTGCTCAAATGTGGCCTCTCTCTAAGCCAAACTCAGCATATAAACACACTACCTTCCCCCCAGCATGGGACATGACTCCAGGGTATAAGCCTCCCTGGTACTGAGGGATTATTATCAAGCACCAACTAATAATGCATCTGGAAAAAGACCTTGACCAAAAGGGGGAAATGGTAAATACAAATGAGTTTTTATGGCTAAGAATTTCAAACCTCTGGAAGTCATTCCAGAGGTTCCACTTATGCAAAGGCTCTGCAGGATCTCATTGACTGCCCAGTAAAGAGTGCCTCAAACAGTAGGGTTCCTGAGGGCTCTATAGATATCCAGAAACTATAACAGGGCAGACAGCTCAGGAATTCAGCACCCTGTCAGTGGGCCTTACTTTGGAATTTATGCTCCCCAGTGTAACAGAGTTAAACTCATTTATAGGTTCTCTACACATGGCTCTTCTTCCCCTTTTATTTGAACCCATAATTAGCACTATACTTCATAAATAAGTCCCAGAGACTTATATCTGTAGTCCATCCATCTGTCAGTTGAACCCTGAATTTCAGCAGAGTTGCAACACCTACTCTCCAGTTCATTGGACTCACCCAGGACAACTAACAAGGAGATGATGATGGATAACACCTACCTGAAGGAACAGAGATGGTCTGCAATGCAAGCAAGATAGTTCCATCCATCTGCCTCATGGGATCTAAGCCCCCTCTCATTTAGAGTCAGAGTGGGCATCACCATCCCAAAATCTTCAATATTGGGGAATGAACAATGGAGTAGAGTTGATTTATTATAATTTTACTATTGACATTATTATTCTTGCAATGGAAGAACTCCTATCATTCATGTAAAGGCAGTGGCCTTCAGAGATTCTGTGGGATGGGAGAGGGAAGAATAGGTGTAATGTGGGGGCATTTTCAGGACATTGGATTTGCCCTGTATGATATTGCAGTGGTGGATACAAGGCATTGTATATTTTGTCATAACTTACAAAATTGTGCAGGCAAAGTGTAAACTATAATGTAAACTTTAGTCCAATGCTTCAATATATGTTCATCAATTGTAACAAATGTGCCACACTAATGAAGGATGTTGCTGATGTGAGAAAGTCAGGGGAGGGGGAGAGTGGGGCATATGGGAATCCCTTATTTTTTATGTAGCATTTATGTAATCTAAAGCTTCTTTAAAAATAACAAATATTATAAAAATAAATAAATTGTGAATTTTAAAAAGAAAAAACTATATAAAGGACTCTTACAATTCAATAATACAAAGACAATTACAATTATAAATGGTCAAAAGATCTGAATAGACATTTCTCCAAAGAAGATACACAAGTAGACAATAGGCACTTGAAAAGATACTCAACATCATTAGCCAACAGGAAAATGCAAATTAATACTATGATGAGATATCAATCAATTCAAACTCACCAGGTTGCTTATAATAAAAAAAGATAGTAAGTTTTGGAAAGGATGTGGAGCTATTGGAATTCTCATACATTTCTGGTGAGAATATAAAATTGTGTAGTTGCTTTGGAAAGCAGTTTGGCAGTTATTCAAATGTTAAATATAGAGCTATCATATGACCCAGCAACTCCACTCTGAGATATAACCAAAGAGAATCAAAAGCATATGCTCACGCAAAAAGTTGTAAATGTATGTTCATGCCAGCATTATTCATTATAGCCAAAATATGGAAACAACCCAAATGTCCATGAACTGATAAATGAACAAAATGTTTTTTTTTTTGTTTTTGTTTTTGTTTTTTAGTTTAATAATGTTCTTGAACAAAAAGTTTATTAATTTTATTATCTTGACCCATGGAAACACATCTTTTTATTTTCTTTTATTTTTGTTGTCTTTTGTTTTTTGGAAACATCTTTTTTATTTGTTTGTTTGTTTTTTGGTTTTTTATTTTTATTTTTATTATTTTTTTTACTTTATTTTGTACATTTAATAATTGAAAATATAAACAATTAAAAACTAAAAAGTAAACACAGATGAATAAATATATACATTTCTCAATTAAATGTAATGGATACATACAAATTTTTTTTTGAATCAAACAATATATTACACAATATATTTGGTTCATAGTAACGCATTCATACAGTGTTTGTCCTTTTGTGTCCAGCTTGCTTCACTCAACATAATGTCCTCCAAGTTCATCCATGTGTTCATAGGCTTCATGACTTCATTTCTTCTTACTGCTGCATAATATTACACTGTGTGTATACAACACAATTTGTTTATCCATTCATCAGCTGAAGGACATCTGGGTTGTCACCAACTTTTGGCTATTGTGAATAACGCTGCTATGAACATTGGTGTGCAGATATCTATTCGTGTCATTGCTCTCAGTTCTTCTGGGTTTATACATAGCAATGGAAAGTCTATATTCAACTTCCTTAGGAACTGCCAAGCAGTCCTCCACAGTGGCTGTACCATTCTACATTCCCACCAACAGTGAATAAGCATTCCTATCTCTCCACATCTTCTCCAACATTTGCAGTTTTCTGACTTTTTAATAGCAACCATTCTAATAGGTGTGAAATGATATCGTGTTATAGTTTCAATTTGCATTTCCCTAATCATTAGTGATGGTGAATATTTTTCTAGTGTTTATTCACCATTTGTATTTCTTCTTGGGACAGTTGTCTTTTCAAGCCTTTTCCCCATTTTTTAAACTGGATATTTTGTCTTTTTATTTTTGAGTTGTATGAGCTCCTTATATATCATGAATATTAAACCTTTATCAGTTATGTGATTGCCAAATGTTTTCTCCTATTGAGTTGGCTGCCTTTTCACCCTTTTAACAAAGTCCTTTGAGGTGCAAAAGTGTTAAACTCTAAGGAGGTCCCATTTATCTGTTTTTTCTTTTGTTGCTTGTGCTTTGGGTGTAATGTTTAAGAAACTACCACCTACCACAAGATCTTGAAGATGTTTTCCTACATTTTCTTCTAGGAGTTTTATTTAGGTCCTTGATCAATTTTGAGTTAATTTTAGTATAAGGTGTGAGATAGTGGTCTTCATTCTTTCTTTTAGATATGGCTATCCAGTTCTCCCAGCACCATTTGTTGAATAGACTGTTCTAGCCCAGCTGGGTGGGCTTAACAGCCTTATCAAAAATCACTTGACTGTAAATGTGAGGGTCAATTTCTGAATTCTTGATTCAGTTCCATTGGTCAATCTGTATGTCCTTATGTCAGTACCATGCTGTTTTTACAATTGTAGCTAAGTGATATGCTTTAAAGTCAGGAAGTGAGAGACCTCCAACTTTGTTCTTTTTAAAAACATTTTTGGCTATTTGGGGCCCTTACTCTTCCAAATAAATTTAATTATTGACTTTTCCATTTCTGCAAAAAAATCTGTTGGGAATTTTATTGGGATTGTGTTGAATTCATAGACCAGTTTGGGTAGAAATGACACCTTAATGATATTTAGTCTTCCAATCCATGAACACGGAATGTCATTCCATTTATTTAAGCCTTCTTTGGTTTCTTTTAGCGGTCTTTTGTAGTTTTCTGAATACAGGTCCTTTATGTCCTTGGTTAAGTTTATTCTTAGATATTTGATTGTTTTAGTCGCTATTATAAATGGAATTTTTTTCTGAATTCCTCCACAGATTGCACATCAGTAGTGTATAGAAACGATATTGATTTGTGTGTATTAACCTTGTATTCCATCACTGAGCTGAACTCATCTATTAACTCTAGTAGCTTTGATGTGGATTTTTCAGGAAATTCTAAATATAAGATCATGTAATTGGCGAATAGTGAGTATTTTACTTCTTCCTTTCTTATTTGGGTGCCTCTTATTTCTTTGTCTAGCCTAATTGCTCTAGCTAGAGCTTCTTGCACAACATTAAATAATAATGGTGACAGTGGGAATCCTTCTTCTGTTCTTGATCTCAGTTGGAAAGCATTCAGTGTTTCACCATTGTGTACAATGCTAGCTGTAGGTTTTTCATATATACACTTTACCATATTCTAAAGCATTGTTCTATTCTTAACTTTTGGACTGTTTTTATCAAGAAAGGGTGCTGTATTTGGTCAAATGCCTTTTCAACATCAATAGAGAGGAACATGTGATTTTTCTGCTTCAGTTTATCAATGTGATTTATTACACAAATTGATTTTCTTGTGTTAGTCACCCTTGAATATCTGGGATAATACCCACTTGATTATGGTGTATAATTATTTTTTTCTTCTTTTTTCCCCTTTTCTTTATTCTGTATAATTATTTTAATTTGCTTTAGGATTCTGTTTGAAAGTATTTTGTTTAGGATTTTTTCATCTATATTCATTAGAAATATTGGTCTGTAATTTTCTTTTTTTGTTGTATCTTTATCTGGTTTTGGGTGTATCTTTATCTGGTATTAGGGTGATGATTGCTTCATAGAATGAATTTGGTAGCATTCTTTCCTGTTCAAATTTTTGGAAGCCCTTGATAAAGACTGGTAGTAGTTCATCTTTGATTGATCAGTAAAATTCACCTGTGAAGCCATCTGCTCCTGGGCTTTTCATCTTTGGGAGGTTTTTAATGACTGCTTCCATCTCTTCACTTGTGATTGGTTTGTTGAGGTCGTCTATCTCTTCTAAAGTCATTGTAGGTGGTTCATGTGTTTCTAGAAATTTGTCTACCTCATCTACATTTTCTGTTTTTTTGGCATACAGTTGTTCATAGTATCCTCTTATGACCTATCTTATATCTATGGGGACAGTAGTAATATCCCCTCTCTCATTTCTCATTTTATTTGTGTCTTCTCTCTTTTTTCCTTTGTGAGTCTAGCTAAGGTAGTCTCAATTTTGTTGATCTTCTCAAAGAATCAACTTTTGATTTTACCAATTTTATTGTTTTTTTGTTCTTGATTTCATTTATTTCTGCTCTGATCTTTACTATTTCTTTTCTCTGGCTTGGTTTGGGATTAGTTTGCTGTTCTTTTTCCAGTTCTACCAAGTTTGCAGTTAGATCATCAATTTCAGCTCTTTCTTCTTTTTTAATGTAAGTATTGAGCACTATAAAATTCCCTATCAGCATTTCATTTCTGGTATCCCATAAGTTTTGATACGTTTTGTTCTCATTTTCATTCATCTCAAGATATTTGCTGAATTCTCTTTGCAATTTCTTCTTTGACCCACTGATTGTTTAAAAGTGTGTTGTTTAATCTCCATCCATTATTGATTTCCCTTTTACCATCCATTATTGATTTCCTGCTTCATTCTATTATGATCAGAGAAAGTTTTTTTGTATAATTTCAATCTTTTTAAATTTATTGAGACTTGTTGTGATCCAACATATGGTCTATCTTGGAGAAGGATCCATGAGCACGTGAAAAGAATGTGTATCCTTCTGTTTTGGGGTGCAATGCTCTATAAATGTCTCTTAGGAATGGTTCATTTAACATATTATTCAGCTCTCTGTTTATTTATCCTCTGTCCAGATGTTCTATCCAAAAGTGAGAGTGGTGTATTGAAGTAACCAACTATTATTGTAGAGACATCTATTTCTTCCTTCAGTTTTGCCAGTGTGTGCCTCATGTATCTTTGAGCCCTCAGATTAGGTGCATAAATATTGAGCAATTTCATGAATTTCCTTTCTTATTAATATATAATGACATTCTTCATACTTTATAACAATTTTGTATTTAAAATCTCTTTTGTCCGATATTTGTAACAATACTTCAGCTCTTTATTGGTTATTATTTGCATTGAATATCTTTTTTGAACATTTCACTTTTAACCTGGTTGTGTTCTCACATCTGAGGTTAGTCTCTTTTAGACAGTATATAGATGACTCATTTTTTTTTTTTTTTTCTGGTCAAGATTGCCATTTACTAGCTGTGTCACTCTGATTCTTTTTTTTTTTTTTCCAATGTTACACAATATATTTGGTTCATAGTAATGCAATCATACAGTATTTGTCCTTTTCTGACTGGCTTGCTTTGCTCAATCTAATGTCCTCCAGGTTCATCCATGTTGTCATATGTTTTACAACTTCATTTCTTCTTACAGCTGCATAATATTCCATCATGTGAATACACCACAGTTTGTTTATCCATTCATCAGTAAATGGACACCTGGGTTGTCCAATATTTGGCAATCGTGAATAATGCCACTATGAACATCAGTGTGCAGATGTCTGTTCGTGTCACTGCTCTCAGTTCTTCTGGGTATATACCCAGTAGTGGTATTGCAGGGTCACATGGCAAGTCTATATTCAACTTCTTTAGGAACTGCCAAACAGACCTCCACAGTGGCTGTATAGATGACTCATTTTTTAAAATCCACATTTACCTGTGTCTTTTGATTAGGGAGTTCAAGACATTAACATTCAATGTTGTTACTGTAAAGACATTACTTACTTCATTCGTTTTGTTCTTCAGCTTTCTTTTGTCATATAATAGTTTTGTCTGTCTTTTACCCTTTAATTTACCCTTCTAAATAATCTTCATCTCTACACTCTTCTCCATGTCTCTTGTGCTTGTTATTTTTTTTTTTCTTTCAGGTTGCAACACTGCTTTTAGAATCTCTTGTAATTTTCCTCTTTTGGTAACATATTCTGTCAGTTTTCATTTGTATGTGGACTTTAAATTCACCCTCATTTTTGAAGGAGAGTTTTCCAGAAAAAAAATTCTAGACAGGCAGTTTTTCTCTTTCAGTACCATGAGTACATTATATAATTTTCTTCTAAACTCTCTGGTTTCTGTTGCGATGTTGGCACTTAATCTTTTTATCTCTTTTATCTCTGATATTTGTCATTCTGAGTAGTAGGAGTCTTGGTGTAGGTCTATATGCATATATTCTGTTTGGGGTGTATTGTCCTTCTTGGATATTGATATTTATGTTTTTCATAATGGTTGGAAAGTTTTCAGTCATTATCTTCTCAAATATTCTTTCTGCCCTTTTCCATTCTCTTCTCCTCTGGGACACTGATAATGCCTATGTTTGTGCATTTCACATTGTAGCTCCATTCCCTGAGACCCTGTTCAGTTTCTTCCATTCTTTTCTCTTTCTGTTCTTATATTTTTTCCTGTTCAGATGTTCTGTCTTTGAAATCACTAATTCTGACTTTGAGCAATTCAAATATGTTCTTATGTGCCTCTAAAGTATTTTAAATATAATCCATCGTGTCTTTCACTCCCAAAGAAAATAGTTAATTTTCTTTGAAGGCTTTAAAATTGTTCTTTATGCTCACCCAGAGTCTTCTTAATGTACTTTATCCCTTTACTCATATTTTCTTTCAATTCTTTGAATTGATTTAGGAGAGTTGTGCAATTATCATTGATTAATTGTTTTAAATCCTATATCTCTTCAGGATATTTGGTTTGTTCCTTTGGCTGGGCCATCTCTTCCTGTTTCTTAGTATGGCTTGTAATTTTTGCTGATGTCTAGGCATCTGAATATGTTGGTGAGTTTACTCTGATGGCCGGTTTCTCTCTCTTGCCTATTACTTTTATTTCATAGTTCTTCAAGTTGATATTTAGTTTAACTTAGAAATTGCTCAGCCTAAGTTATTAAACCTGGCTATTGATTCACTAATGGGGTGCCGATTTTCTCCCAGGAGTTAGGGTACAGACAGAACCAAAAGCAGTTTTTGTCTATGCAATTTCCAGACTGACCAGCAGATGGCGCTCATTGGCCTAACTTTCCACAGAGGTGTTTCAATCTCCGTTTTCCTGTGTCACTGCAGGGATTTGGTAACTCACATTTATTATTTCTAATTCTTTGTCTTTCTGTCCCTCACCCTCCTGGGAGTTGTGAAGCACTGTCCTGGTATGCTGACCCTGAAAGAAGGTCCCTTGGTCAGCTTTTGGCTCTTTATTATTTTTTTTAAGCAGAAAGGGATTTAATATGGGTATAAACATTAAATAGGAGGTTGATACCTAGCTGCCAATAATTCCATGGAAAGTCTGGAGGAAAGGATGTCAGGAGGCTGCCACTGGATAGTTAGTTAAAGAACATATCCCAGAATTGTAATCCAAAAGGTTTAGAAGCCACTGCTGCTGCCACCACTACAAACAGCTGCCTTTGATACCCATACAAGGGATGGGTAGACTCAGGAATGTCAACTGTGGCACCACAATGGCCTCTCAACACTTATGTCTCTATGGCCTTATCCAGCAGAAATTGAAGCAAGAAGACAGATGGCTCCTCTCTTACTTCCTCAAATGAATTTCACATGATGCATATAATTGGCAGGAATAAATTTCCAAACAGAATCTTAACTGCAAAAGAGTCTAGCAAATATCATTTTTAGTGTTCTGTCCCAAGTAGTTTTTGGTTTTTAATATATATTTATTTTTTCTAAAAGATACTTTGATTACATTAAAAAATGTAAGGGATTCCCATATGCCCCAGTCCCCACACCTCCCACTTTCCCCCACATTAACAAATTCTGCCATTAGTGTGGTACATTCATTGCAATTGATGAACACATTTTGGAGCATTGCCATTAAACATGGACTATACTTTACATTGTAGTTTACACTCTTTCCCAATCAATTCTGCAGGTTATGGTAGAATATATAATGGCCTGTATCTGTCATTGCAATGTCATTCAGGACAATTCCATGTCCTAAAAATTACCCCATATTACACCTATATTTCCCTCTTCATACCTTCAGCACCTCCAGTGGCCACTGTCTCCACATCAATGATATAATTTCATCCATTGCTAGAACCACAATAAATCTATAGTAGAATACCAGTAAGTCCACTCTAGTACATATTTTATTCCCCAATCCTGAGGATTCTGGGATGGTAATGCCCAATCCACCTCTAAATGAGAGGGGACTTCAATGTCATATGGCTGATGGATGGGACTCTCCTGTTTGCAGTTGTAAGACTTTCTCGGTTCTTTGGTGTGGTGGTTGTCCATCCTCATCTCCTTGTTAGTACTCCTGGGTGAGTCCAATGAACTGGAGAGTAGGTTTTGCAAGTCTACTGAGGCTCAGGGCCCAGCTGGCACATGGACAACCCCAAAATTCAAATCTCTTGGATGTACACCTACCAATTCCAGCACCAACTACAGGATGAAATACAAGGGACAGAAGAGGCAGGTGTACAGAATACACAGCTGAGTCCAACTCTATCATACTCGGGAACACAAACCCAAAAGTAGGGCCTACTGGCAAGTCATCAAACTCCAGAGCTATATGCCATGACTGTGGGAGTTGGGTGTATCCTGAGCCCTCAGGAGCCCCACTATTTGGGGTGGTATCTCCTTTGGCAGTCTATGAGATCCTGCTGAAATGTGCATAAGTGTTACCTCTGGGATGACCTCCCAACTCACTTTGAAGTCTCTTAGCCATATAAATTCATTTGTCTTTACATTTCCCCCCTTTTATTCAAGGTCTTTTTCCAGTTTCATTGCAAATTGGTGCTTGGTAGTAATCACCTGGTGCCAGGAAGGCTCATCTCCAGGAGTCATGTCCCATGCTGGGGGGAAGGTAATGCATTTATATGCTGAGTTTGCCTTATAGAGACCACATTTGAGCAACATGGAGGCTCTCAGGAGGTAACTCTTAGGCACCTTACAACACTAGGATAAGTTGCAATTTCAAGAGCATAGTCATCAATATCAAGGGATCATAAATGTATCAACCTTCTTTGCTAGTCATTGCCCCTGTACTTGGGAGACTGTTGCTGTTCCATTAGAGAATGTGGCAGAGCTCCCCAGGATGGGAATTCAAAATTCTTTCAGTTATTATGTGAATCTCTAGCCACTGTGACAATGCCCCATGAACACCTGAACACATTTATATACCTTATATGTATGCCCAGGTGAACTTCCTCTCTTTTATAGTCCATAACTGACACCCCACAACAATGATCCTTCCCTTCCACTGTTGTAACCCTTCTGTGATCCAAAACTTCTTCAAAAATGAAGCCAAGAATATTGCCAAATACAAATAATAGAAAGATAAAATAATAATGGTAGGTTTAAACATAAGAACTAAAATACATAATTTAGAAAAACTAAAACTAAAATAAAGTTTAAAACTGGGGTATTTAAAAAATGAAAAGTATTAAATTTTTTTTTTGATATTTTGCCTTTCATCACTGTAATGTCTGTTGTCATATATGTACAGTGACACATTCTTCCATTTCACCTCATGTCTAACTTTTAAAATTTCGTCTTCAAAGAAGTTTTAGGTCACAGTAAAGTCACATACAGAATACAGGGGATTCCCATATACCTAACATCCTCCCCCTTTCCTCCCTTCATATTAATAATCTTTTTACATGTGGATGGTATATTTGTTACAATTGATGTAAAAATATTGAAACATAGCTACTAACTATGGCCAATGGTTTACATTTTAGACCATAGACTTTCATAAATTTTTGATGAAATTTAACATGGCCTGTATCCATCATTGCAAGGTCATGAAGAACACTTCCATTGCCTCCTAAAACCCCACTCTTTCATCTTTTCTATTCATCCCTCTCCCTCCCCTCAGGGCCCATGGTGAGCACCAGGCTTCACTTCTTGAAGGACAAGATTCATAGTTACTTGCAACAACACTGAGGGCTTGACACACTGGTCTGTTCTCCCCTATTAGGAACTGCCTGTGCTTTCAAGATACACCTACCTTTCTGTTGGAGAACATACAGGGCCTCCCCAGGATGGGAGTAAAACTCCTTCCCACTCAATATGTGGGTCTCCATTCACTGATACTTCACAGTATGACAAAATGATCACTCCCACATTCTCTAGAAGAATGACCCAGGTGCACCCTGTCTGGAAATATCACCCCCATCCAACACCCTAAACCAGTAACCCTTCCTTGTCGTATAGCCAAAAGAGCTTTCTTAACATTGTAGTTTCAACAACATACCCATCAATACAGTGTTCACCTGCTCCTTCTCCCAACTCTCCCCCCAGTTCCATGGACCATTCAAACGACACTCTCCACCCTAACCCATTGTCAAACTTACACTGCCCAATCCAATAGTATCAATACACTCCTGTCATATCCCTTCACTGTGCAACTACTCACTTCCACCTTATCATAAATTTTGTCCATATGCGTGTTGGCTCACAACCTTCTTCTCCCTTTCCATTTTCTGTAAGCCTGTCTTCCAGACTCTAGATCTCTGAGTCTGCTCAATTTTCTTAGTTCATATCAGAGTGGTCATGTAATATTTGTACTTTAATGCCTGGCTTACTTAACTCAATATAACCTCCTCAAGATTCATCCATCTTATCCCGTGTGTTAGCACTGCATTCCTTCTTACAACGGAGTAATATTCCATTGTATGTATATACCACAATTGGTTTATCCATTCATCTGTTGATGGGCATTTGTGTTGATTCCAACTTTTGGCAATAGTTAATAATGCCAAAATAAACATTGGTGTGCATATATCTGCTCGTGTCCTTGCTTTCAATTCTTCTGAGTATATACCCCGCAGTGGAATTGCTGGATCATATGGCAAATCTAGAGTTAGTATTTTGAAGAACTGCCAAACTGTCCTCTACAATGGCTGGACCACTCTACAATCCCACCAACAGTGGATGAGGGTTCCCATTCCTCCACATCCTCTCCAACATTTATAGTCAGCTGGTTTTTTAATAGCCATTATTCTAATGGGTGTAAGGTGGTATGTCATAGTTTTAATTTGCATTTCCGTAATAGCTAGCGATGTCGAGCATCTTTTCATGTGCTTTTTAGCTATTTGTATTTCTTCCTTGGAGAAGTGTCGTTTCAGGTCACTTGCCCATTTTTTAAAAGGGTTGTTTGTCTTTTTGTTTTTGAGGTGTAGGATTTCTTTATATATGCAGAATATTAGGCTCCTAACAGATATATGGTTGCAAAATATTTTCTCTCACTGGGTAGGTTGCCATTTTACTTACTTGATAACATCCTTTGAGGTGCAGAAGTTTTTAATTTTGAGGAGATCCCATTTTTCTATTTTTTCTTTTGCTGCTTGTGCTTTGGTTGTGATGTTCATGAAACCATTTCCTATTACAAGGTCCTGTAGATGCTTCCCTACATTATCTTCCAAGGGCTTTATGGTCTTGGCTCTTATATTTAGATTTTTGATCCATCTTGAGTTGATTTTTGTATAAGGTGTGAGATGGCACTCCTCTCTCATTCTTTTGGATATGGATATCCAGTTCTCCAAGCACCATTTCTTGAAGAAGCCATTCTCTCCCAACTGAGTGGGCTTTTTGGCATTGTTGAATATCAGATGATTGTATTTATGAGGATCTATATTGGAACTCTCAATTCTATTCCATTGGTTGGTATGTCTATCCTTGTACCAATACCATGCAGTTTTGATCACAGTAGCTTTGTAGTATGTTTTAAAGTCAGGTAGTCTGATGCCTCCAACTTCATTTTTCTTTTTCAAGATATCTTTGGGGATTTGGGGCCTCTTACTCTTCCAAATAAATTTTTTAGTTAGTTTATCCAATTCATTAAAAAAATACAGTGTGGACTTTTATTGGGATTGTATTAAATATGTAGATTAGTTTGGGTAGGATAGACATCTTAATGATGTTTAGTCTTTCTATCCATGAACAAGGAATATTCTTCCATTTATTTAAGTCTTCTTTGATTTCCTTTAGCAGTGTTGTGTAGTTTTCTGTATATAAGTCCTTTACATCTTTAGTTAAATTTCTTCCTAAGTATTTGATTCTTTTAGTCACTATTTTGAATGGTATTTTTTTCTTGATTTCCTCCTCAGATTGCTCATTATTGGTGTACAGAAAAGCTACAGATTTTTGCACATTGATCTTATAACCTGCGCCTTTACTGAAGTCATTTTTAAGTTCTAGAAGCTTTGTTGTAGATTTCTCAGGGCTTTCTAAGTATAGAATCATGTCGTCTGCAAGTAGTGAAATTTTTACTTCTTCCTTTCCAATCTGGATGCCTTTTATATCTTTTTCTTGCCTCAGTGCTCAAGCAAGTACTTCTAAGACAATGTTAAATAGGAGTGGTGATAGTGGGCATCCTTGTCTTTTTCCCGATCTCAAGAGAAAGCTTTTAGGATTTCACCATAAAGATGTTGTTAGCTGTTGGTTTTTCATATATACCCTTTATCATGTTCAGAAAGTTTCCTTCTCTTCCTATCTTTGGCAGTGTTTTTATTAAGAAAGAGTGCTGTATTTTGTCGAATGCTTTTTCTGCATCTATAGAGATGATCATGTGATTTTTTTCTTTCAATCTGTTTATGTGGTGTATTACATTGATTGATTTTCTTATGTTGAACCATCCTTGCATACTCGGGATGAAACCCACTTGGTCATGGTGTATAATTCGTTTGATATGTTGTTGAATGTGATTAGCAAATATTTTGTTAAGGATTTTAGCATCTAGGTTCATTAGAGAGATTGGTCTGTAATTTCCCTTTGTTGTGGCATCTTTGATTGGCTTTGGTATTTGGGTAATGTTGGCATCATAGAATTAGTTAGGCAACGTTACTTCTACTTTTATTTTTTTGAAGAGCTTAAGCAGGCTTGGTGTTAGCTCTTTCCAGAACGTTTGGTAGAATTTACCTGTGAAGCCTTCTGGCCCTGGGCTCTTCTTAGTTGGTAGGCTTTTGATGACTGAGTCTATCTCTTTACTTGTAATTGGACTGTTGAGTTCATCAATTTCTTCTACTGTCAATGTAGGCTGCTTGTGAGTTTCTAGGAATTTGTCCATTTCCTCTAAATTATCAATCTTGTTGGCATATAATTTTTCAAAGTATCCTCTTATGATACTCTTAATTTCTGTGGGGGAAGTGCTGATATCCCCTTCCTCATTTCTTATTTTGTGTATTTGCATCTGCTCTCTCTTTTCTTTGTTAGTCTGGCTAAGGGTGTGTCAATTTTATTGATCTTCCTGAAGAACCAGCTTTTGGTTTTGTTTATTTTTTCTAGGGCTTTCTTATTTTCTATTTCTTTTAGTTCTGCTCTAATCTTTGTTATTTCCTTCTTTCTACTTCCTATGGGGTTAGTTTGATGTTCTTTTTTTTTTTTTTTTTTTTTTTTTACTGGGAAGTCCCGGGGATCGAACCTGGGTCCCTCCATATGGGAGACGGACGCCCAACCATTTGAGCCACATCCGTCCCCTTGATGTTCTTTTTCCCATTCCTCCAGGTGTGCAGTTAGGTCTTCAATTTTAGCTCTTTCTTCTTCTTCTTTTTTTTTTTTTGATATATGCATGCATGGCTATGCATATCCTTCTCAATACAGCTTTGGTTGCATCCCATAGGTTTTCATATGTTGTGTTGTCATTTTCATTTGTTTCAAGGTAGGTGCTGATTTCTTTTGAGATTTCCTCCTTGACCCACTGTTTTTTTTTAAGAGTGTGCTGTTTATGTTCCATATCTTTGTGCCTAATCTGGTTCTCTGGCCCTTAGTGTTTTCCAATTTCATTCCATTGTGGTCAGAGAAATTACTTTGTATAATCTCAATCTTTCTGAATTCATTGAGAGTTGTTCTGTGGCCTAGCATGTTGTCTATCTTGGCATATGATCCATGTGCACTCGAGAAGAATGTATATCCCGCTGTATTTGGATGTAGCGTTCTGTATATATCTATTAGGTCCAGATGGTTTAATGTAATATTCAGAGTCTTTGTTTCTTTATTGATTCTCTGTCAAGATGTTCTGTCTAATAGTGATAATGGTGTATTAAAGTCCCCCACTATAATTGTAGAGGCATTTATGTCTCCACTTAGTCTTTCCAGTGTTTGCCTCATGTATTTTGAGGTGCCCTGATTAGGTGCATAAATGTTTATGATTGTTCTTTCTTCTTGAAAGATTACGCCTTTTACTAATATATAGTTCATCTTTGTCTCTTAAAATAGATTTGCACTTAAAATCTATTTTGTCCAATATTAGTATAGCTACTGCAGCCCTTTTTTGGTCATTGTTTGCTTGTCAAATTGTTTTCCAGCCATTCACTTTCAGCCTCCTTGTATCCCTGGTCTAAGGTTGGTTCTTGGTAGACAACATATAGATGGGTCATATTTCTTCATCCATTCTGCCAATCTGTGTCTCTTGCCTGGGGAGTTTAATCCATTAACATTCAGTGTTATTGTTCTCAATGAATTTCTTACATCAGCCATATTTTCTTTGGGTTTATGTATGTCATATGTTGTTTTTATTTCTCTTTTTGTCCTTTTAGTTGTTCTTACACTGTCCTCCAACTCTCTCTCTCCTGTTTTTTCCTTTCAACCTGTAGAACTTTCTTTAGTATTTCTTGAATGGCAGGTTTCTTATTGGCATACTCTCAATTTCTTTTTATGTGTGAATATTTTGAACTCACCATTATTTTTGAATGCCAGCTTTGCTCGATAGATGATTCATAGCTGGAAGTTTTTTCTTTTAGTACCTTGACTATGTCATACCACTGTCTTCTTGCATCCATGGTTTCAGATGAGAAATCAGCACTTAATCTTATTGTGCTTCCCTTGTATGTGATGATTCTCTTTTATCTTGCTGCTTTGAGTATTTTCTCTTTGTCTTGAGCATTAGCCATTTTGATAAGTACATGTTTTGGAATAGGCCTTTTAGTGTTTATACTCTTTGGGGTGTGTTGTGCTTCTTAGACATGTATGTCCATCTCCCTCAATAGGGTTGGGAAGTTTTCAGCCGTTATTTCCTTCAACACTCCTTCTATTCCCTTTCCCTTCTCTTCTCCCTCTGGGATGCCTATAATGCATATGTTTGTGTATTTTGTGTTGTTGTTTAAATCCCTAAGCCCCTGCTGGGTTTTTCTGTCTTTTAATCTATCTGTTCTTCTATCTGTTTGATTTCAGATGTACTGTCTTCCACATAATTAATTCTTTTTCTGCCTGTTCAAATCTGCTGTTATGTTCTTTCAGTGTCTTTTTTATTTCTTGGATTGTGCCATTCATCACCAAAATATCCGTTATCTTTTTATGTATGTTCACAATTTCTTTAGTATATTCTCCCAGTGTCTTGTTAATATCCTTAATCTCTTCCTTCATTTCATTAAGTTGGTTCATGATATTTGCTTGGACAGCTCTGATTAGTTTTTCGATGTTCTGCATCTCTTCCTGGTTTTTAGTTTGTTCGTTCGACTTGTCCATGTCTTCCTGTTTCTTGGTATTGTTTGTAATTTTTTGTTGGCCTCTTGTCATTATCCGTCTTGATGGGTTTATTCAGTTTATTAGCTTCTCTCTTTGCTCTAGAGTTTTGTTTAGCTGCTGGGTTTTGTGTGTGTGTCAAGTTTTCTCTTTGACACTTTGTTCTTCTTGTTCTATTTCCTTGCTGTTTTCTATGTTCCCTTGAAGGAAAAATGATTTGGGCCAGAGAAAATGAAAGAAGTAAGAAAAGAAAAAGGATAATAGTAATCATAATAAATGTTAGAAGGGGGGGCATATAAGACTTAGTAAAATGAATATTTAACTTATATAAGCAGTGTAGAGTAATAGGAATAAAAAAGTGGAGTACCTACAATGAAATGGGAAACTGAATAGATAAAAATATATAGAATGATTTAAAAGACCAGAATGATGAGGAGAGAGAGAAAGAGAAAAGAAAGGACAGAAAGAAAAAAGTTAATTAAAAAAAAAAAAGAAAACAGAATAGACAAGATAGAAATCAGAGCCAGTAAAGTTGAGGACTAGTAAAAAAAGGTGGAATGTAAGAACCACAACAGAAAGCTGAAGATATAAAGATGAAGGAAGGAAAAGAGATAGCGTTGATAGACAAAATCAGTATATACAGAAAATGGGAAATCAAGGAAGAAGAAGCACAGCAAAGAAGAAACAAGCCAGCAGCAGCTAATTTATTTTTAAAAAGTGGGTGGGAGAGGAAAGAGGAAAGCAAAACAATAAATGAAACAAAACAAAACAAACAAACAAGCAAACAAAAAATAACCCCAAACAAACACACAAGTAAGCAGTCAAACAAAGCTAAGGAAGAACTGCGTTCCTTCTTGGGCCCTTGTGGAGCCTCTCAGGCTGCCTGTGTTCATCAATTACCCTGCAACCTTCTTTCTGCAGGTTTTGAGGAGGGTTTTAGCAAGTAAACTAGGTTAAAAATTTTTTAAGTAACCTTTTTTTTTTTTTGGAAAAATAAGGGACCCAAAAGAAGCTAGTACAAAAATAATGTCTATGTTTTCTCTGTCCTATGGTATCAGTTGGATGTTAGATATCCCGGTGTATCATTACTCTTATAGGAGCTGGGAATCAAACTAGGGGCCTCATATATTCAAGGCAGAAATTCCTCCACTGAGCTACCTTTCTAATCAGGACAGTTAGCTCTTCAGAAAGCTATTCAGTCACTCTCCCCTGGGCAGGTTTTACTCTCCTAGGGCAACGGGATTCAGCAGGCTATATGAGCATATTCCCCCTCTCCTCTGCTGGTCAGGTTGAATTCCTTTTGAAATTCAAATGGGACCCTGATGACTGAGTACACCACACTGAAATGATTTTCAAGCCTCTTCTAGACCCCTCCCTCCTCCCAGGGGACCCTAAATAGGCTCTTGAAAACTTATTAAGCACTTCCCACTGCCTGACTCCCTTACGGAAGTTGAAATTCTGATAGTCCTCACGGTGGAACTATTAAATTGTCTGACTACACCCTCTCTCAAGCCAAGCTTCTGTATCCTAGGGCAGTTAGGTAAATCAGGCTTCCTCAGCAGTTTTGCCTCTCCCATCAGCCTGTTGCCACTTTGAGCCAGCTGTTGTTCTCCCCAAAGCTCAGAGGAGTTCCAGGCAACCAAACCCACAGAACAGAAACCCCTCTCCACCCTCTGCCATAACCCTCCCACTCTTGGAGAATGCTTCCTTTCGCTGGGTGGCCAGGGGGAGTCAGGGTTCACCCTGGCTCCCTGCCCTGAGGGTGGGGCTTAGCTGTCTATGTTTTCCAGGAATTGGGCTAAAAACTCATGGTTTTATATCGAGCAATCTATCTCTCTGTCCAGCTCACTCCAGATCGATGCCCCAAAGGCTCCTGTTCTGTGGGTTCCCAGAACAGCTCACTTGGGAAGATCTTGTCCCCAATCAGCTGTCTTTTGTGAGAGAGATGGTGAGCATCCACTTAAATCGACACCAACTTGCCTTTGCCTTCCATCAATGTTCACATTGCTTTTATGGAGGAGCAGAGTTTCATAGGTCCTTACCTTGTCAGTCTGGAAGTTGGTCTTCCTCTGAACACTCTTGAACCAAGTCTTTGCAGGCTGAATATTCTAAGCACATCTACATAGGACAACCTGACTACAAAAGGAAAGTTATAGAGCTGAGATATTGTGAGATTATGGTTGGCTTTATACATAAGTATATATTCATATTGTATGATGTGAGAAGTTCTAATGAATCCAATTTTCCAAAATATCACCTCCAGTTGATCAGAAATTTGAAATGTTACCATTATAAATCAATTCATTTGAATTTAAGCATTAAGTGTTTAAGAGGAACCTAGGATCCTTTCCATTGGAATTATCTTGTGAGGGGAAATTATATCATTGTTACTTATTAAGACATATTATTTATAATAATATTTTACTTTATTATTTTATGGTGGTAACATATATACATACACCATTAAATTTGCCATTTTAACCACTTTTAAGTGTACAATTCAGTGACATTAATTATATTTACAATGTTGGACTACCATCACTGCCATCCTTTACCAGAACTTTTTTATTACCTGTTTTAGTTTGCTAAAGCTGCTCCAGGCAATATATCAGAAATGGATTGACTTTTAAATTGTGATTTATTAACTTAAAGCTTACAGTATTGTGGCTGAGAAAAATGTCCAAATCAAGGCATCATTAAGGTGATGCTTTCTTCCCAAACACTGGCAAATGGTGATCCTGGATTGCTCTGTCACATAGCAGCACCTACTGCTCTCTTCTTTCTCTTCCAGGTTTCATTTCTTTCAGTTTCTGTCTTTTGTGGTTTTTTCTCTCTTTCATTGGAAATGCGTTCTCTTATTAAGTACTCCAAAAAGAAGATTAAGACCCACTCTAGGCCATACCTTAATAGAAGTAACTTAACCAAAAGGCCCTACTTACAATAGGTATACACCAACAAGAATGGATTAACTTTATGAACATTATTTTGGGGGGTCCATATAACTATAAACCATCATATAACTACACTAAAATTTTGTACCCATTAAGCAATAGTTTCCCATTCCCCCACCCTTGGCCACTGGGAAATGTCTAATCTACTTTCTATCTCTATTAATTTGCTTATTGTAGATAGTTTATTTAAGTAGAACCATACAATATTTGTTCTTTTTTTTTTTTTTT
>JAKSZT010054527.1:476117-510547 GCA_026826555.1 Tolypeutes matacus
CTTCCTAAACCATCCACCCCCCAGTGTTGTACCACCAAACCCAGGAAGACCACCGCTCATCTGCCCCATCCTTTTATCTGACTTATTTCACTCAGCGTAATGTTCTCAAAGTTCATTCAGGTTTTAACATGTATCAGAACTTCACTAATTTTTATGGTTGAATAGTATTCCATTGTATGGATATATCTCATTTTGTTTGTCTTTTTTCATCTCTTGATGGACACTTCAGTTGTTTACACCATTTGGCTATTGTGAATAATGTTGCTATGAACACTTATGTAAGAATATCTGAATCCCTGTTTTCAGTTATTTTGGGTATATACCTAAGAGTGGAATTTCTGGGTTATATGGTAATTCTACAGTTATCTTTTGGAGAAACTGCTAAACTATTTTCCAGTAGCTGCACCATTAATTCCCATCAGAAATTTACGAGGATTTTCATGATATAATCTTTCTGTTCAAAACCTACCTCACTAATGCAAGACTACAAGACCTTCCCTACTCCCAAAGTGTGTATGCTCCTATATGATCTTGTAAAACATTTTTAACACTTAAAATTTTCTTTACCTTAATGATAGGTGTTTGGAAATTAATATGATTAAATCTTACAATTTTCTGAAGCTGTGCCTTTTTTTGCCTTCTTGTTCAAACTTTCACTTCTCTTTCCATTCCTGGCTCTGTGCCACTTTCAGTTATAGCTGCCATTTCTAAGAGCTACTCATGTTAACACAGACTCAACCATTTTGCCTTAGTTAAAGACTCACACCACCTGTTATTTTGGGCATCTATAAATTGCTTGTTTGGGGCTGTTTTAGTTTGCTAAAAGGGTCCTGATGCAAAGTACCAGAATTCTATTGGCTTTTATAATGGGGATTTATTTAGGATAAAGTTCAAAATTCCAAGGCCATGAAATGTCCAAATTGAGGCATCAGCAGAGATGTTTTCTCACCAAAGTCAGCTACAATTGATCCTGACATTGTTGCCACGTGGTAAAGCAAGATGGCCACTGATATTTGCAGAGATCTCTGCTTTTCCCTCCAGAACCTACCATCTCTTGGAGTTCAATTGTGAGCAATCATGCATAAGGCTTGTTTCTTTCTTGGCCTCAGCTCTTTGAGCCTCTTGGGGGCTTCTGTTTTCCTGCAGTCCAATCTCTGTCATGGCAGAATCAAACAGGCCAGCTCCCCTTTTCCTGAGTCTGTCTTTTTGTGTCTCCCTTTATGTTAGACCCAGAAAGAAGGTGGAGATTCAACATGAATCACACCCCACTGATTTAATCCCGTCCAATGGGTCTCACACCCACAGAATTAGTTTAAAGCAAAATCTTCTGTTTTTTTGGGTTTCACAAAATTCAAACTCTCACAGGGGCATTTGTCCATTCTTTTTCTTATGAGAAGATACTTTAGCCAGAGACTCATGAGAATTCTTGGAACAAAGTTTTTTTTTTTTTTTTTCTAATTTAGGAACTTGGCACTGTGGACAAGTGAGTGAAGCTCAAGTGCTAACTTCACTTCACATATCACAGTACTCAACCCTAAATTAACAGCTGGAGTTTGAGTAAAAAAGAGCAGAAAACTGAGTCCAAAAATTTTTCATAAGTTAGTGTTTAAAAAATTATCTTAATTATTTTATGTACATAAATGTCTTATATGCCCAAGCAGCATTTTGCCATATAAAAATTATGTGTATCATTAAATATATGTCATATTTATTTACCTTTGACATTATACTGTTTATACTGTTTCTCTATACTCAGTGCACAGAGTCTGGCATGAACAAAGTTTTAAATTGAAATTAAACACAACTTTGAAATCAAGTTACCCCTAGAATTTATCCCTTCATCTCTGAATTCCCCAGCAAACATTCAAGATTCTTTAAGGCAGGGGTTCTTAACCAGGGGTCTGTGAGCTTGAATTGAAATTAAAAACATTATTCTTGTGGGGATGTGTTCGTGTGCGTGTGATATATTTACTAAATAATACACAGTGTAATGTGGACTTAGTAGGGGATTCGTGGTTTTCACCTTACTGGCAAAAGGGTCCATGGAACAAAAAAGGTTAAGAACCCCTGCCTTAAAGGCATCTCTCTATAGACATGCTATTGTCCCTTCCCTCACAAAAATCTCTGCTCTAGCTAACCTTGATCCTATATCAACCTCACAATGTATTGCATCTCCGACTCAAACTTTATTAAAATACAATTGCCTTTGGAGATTGGGAAGCATGAGAGTTTTGAGTGATAGAGAATGGGGACATTGATGGGGAAAAACATGCTTAGTCAACTTGACAGTTTTGTCCAGTTTTTGCTTTCTGTGAAACAGTGCCCAGTAGCAAAGAAAATCTAAAGTTTTACTTTGTATTAAATTCATTTATCCATGGTAATAGATATCATCATTTAGATGACTTTGTTAGGTGAAAAAAAAATACAGAAGTGTTTGCATTTCCAAACTAGTTGGGCATATGGCTCCAGTTAAATTACATGTGCTAATTGGACTCCTATATATTCAGACCAAAAGTGTGTGTATCTTAGACACCAAGTAAAATAAGAGTTTGTTGCTAAGCTGTAGGAAATTGCTCCATTTTGGCCAGTTGACAGCTGAAACCAAGCACTGAGTTATTCTGCTACCCTTAATTTTTGCTTATAATTCCTTTTAAACATAATGAATTACCATAGATCTAGACTTACATTCCTTTGTTCAGGCAACACTTCTGTATATTCCCTGACATCCATCCAACTGGAGTAGAAATAAGGATTCTCACAGCTTGGGTTGAGTGAAAACACTATGGGAAGACTTTATAAACTCTCCAGGAACAGCTGATATAGGTAATAATAATATTTTTCATAATTCTATCACACTTTTGAGTTTAAAAAGACTGTAATGAAAAGTATCTGACTTGAACCTCTACAAAGTTTTGTGACTGGGCAAGTATTAGTAACTCTGTTTTTCATATGAGCAATGAGACACTGAGTGGTTCAAGATGGCGCTTGCTCAAGGCAATATAATTTTGGTAGATATGAGAATGCAACCCAGGTCCCTTGCATCCCAGTCCAGCACTCTTAGCCACGTTTCTACATTGCTACAGTCCAAGATGTGAGATTACAAGATGTTGCACAATCACTACTGTTTATTTTTTCTGTCCCAAACATAGTTTTTTTCTTACATAAAACATTTTGCAACATTTACGTGTTTGAGAACTTTTAAAAATTGCTTCAACAATCGGCATATTCTAGATAATTTCAAGGTTCTTGTAAGCACTTTCATTTTTATTTTCCATCATTATTACTTCAAACTAACATTGCTTTAGTGCTAAAGTAGGTCTGGCACTGAATAAAAATACAAATTTGTAAGAATTAATGTTTGTTTCTCCAATCTTTTTGTATTTATTTTTCCTACCTGGAGGGTTGTTTTAGTTTCCTGAGTGGTTCAAGCAAATCCATGAGCTCAGTTTAATTAATGGGAATTTATTTGCTCATGTTTTTGAGGCTAAAAGAAAGTCTAAATAAAGGTAACATCAAGGCAATGCTTTCTCCCTGGAGAATGTGGTGTCCTGTGGCTGGTATCCAGCAACCCTTGGTCCTTAGCATGTCATATGGCAAGGCACATAGTGGTGTCACTTGGTCTTTCCCTTATTCTGGGTTCAATTGGATTTTATTTTCCTACTTCCTGTGGTTTTTCTCTCTTGGTCTGAATTTCATTCTGCTTGTATAGGACTCCAGTAATTGGATTAAGACTCATCCTGATCGGGTTGGGCCACACCTTAATTGAAGTAATCTCATCAAAAGGTCCTACTGAGGAGATCCAAAATGGAAGAGTAAGGAATGGCAGGCTGCACTCTTCCTACAGAAATTGTGGAAATGTAGGAAGGTTTGTTGGGCATAAAGTAAGTTGTGCAATTGTGGGGACAATTGGAGAGGGCAGAAGGAAAGGAGGGCCCAACTGGGCACCAGAGAAGAGGGGAGCCATGGAGTGATCAGGCTGATAATTGGGCAACCACCTGGCTCAGGGGAAGAGAGGAGCCATGGAGAGATGGGGCATACAAGCTGGTCCCCAGCCAGCTCTGTGGTAGAGGGGAGCTACAGGGTGATTGGGCAAGCAAGCCAGCACCCAGCCAGGTCTGAGGGAAAGGGGAGCCACAGGGCCAGCATGCCTGTGAGGGTGAACCTAGCTTCATCTCTTATAAGAGTTTTGCATTTAAAATCTAGTTTGTTTGATATTAGTATTGCTACTACAGATCTTTATGGTTACTATTGGCATGGAATATCTTTTTCTAACCTTTCACTTTCAACCTGATTTTGCCTTTACAAAATCAGGTGAATCTCTTGTAGACAGCATGTAGATGGCTCATTTTTTAATCTGTTCTTTCAGTTTATGTCTTTGATTGGGGAGTTCAATTCTTTAACAGTCAATTTTATTACTCTAAAGGTATTACTTAGTCCATTTTATCCTTTGGCTTTCCATTGTCATATCTTACTATTGTCTATCTTTTTACCCTTTAAGTTTCCCTTACCAATACCCCTCATTTATTCATTGTTCTCCAAATCTCTCACTTTTGTCTTTTCCTTTCATGCTGTAGCTATCCCTTTAAAATCTCTTGTAAATCCAATCTTTTGGTAACATACTTTCTCAGTTTTTATTTATCTGTGAAGACTTTAAACTCACCATCATTTTTGAAGGTCAGTATTGCTGGAAAAAGAATTCTTGACTAGAAGTTTTACTCTTTCAGTATTTTAAATACATCATACCACTTTTCACTTGTGCAAATCTGATCCAAGGGGTCTGAGATGAGAGACTCACAAAAATATTTTTTCTCCTTGCAGTTTCTTGGGTGGCCAGCAGATGGGGCTCATCAGGTAATCTTTCCATGTTGGTGTCTCAACTTCTGCCCATGATTCTGACCAGAGCTGAGATTCAAATGGGTTCTTCTGGCCATACTCACTGAAAAGAAACCATTCCACACCCTCTGCTGCACCCTTCTTCCCAGGGAGGAAGATATCTCTTCCTCTCTCAGTTGGCTGCAGTGAGTCATGTGTTCATCCAGGCTGTTCACCTTGAGTGGGGGAGATTGGCACCATTCCCTGCTGTGGGGGCTAATAACTCCTGCTTTTCATTTCAGCTTCTATTAATCTCTGTCCCTCACCATCCTGGAAGAAGCACAAGTCTCCTGGACTGCAGATCCCCAAAGCACTCCTTCAGTCAGCCACCTACACTTTCTCTGTTGTTTTTATGAGAGTGTTGAGCCCTGCCTACCTACACCAACACCATATTCCCAGAACCCTCTATACTTTTGATTTAACTTTTCTGCAATCTAAAACATCTCTAAAAATAAAGTTTATCATTACAAATAAAGGTCCTATTTATAATGAGTTCATAACCACAAGAGTGGGTAAAGTTTAAGAGCATGTTGTTTGGGGGCCTATACAACTTCAACTAACAGTAAGGGACCTCTGTAATTCTTTGCATTAGACCTTCTCTGCACTCCATTCCAGGAAATTGTTCATTGGCTTTTATAACTTATTTTATATTTCTAATATGATACCTTTTTCAATTTTGCTCTCCTTCCACTAAACTTACAATCTTGGGTGCTTGTCATCTTAAAAACGCATGCTACATCTTGTTTTCTTCTACTTTTCCTATGGCTCTGTTTCCTCTTCAAATCCAAGTTTATAGAAAGTCTACATTTACTGGCTCCACTTCATCACCTCCCATTTCCTTCAAAGGTCAATTTAAAAACCACTCCACTCCCCAAAGCCTATCTCCTGAAGGTTATTGAAGTTTTTATAATTTCAAATTCAGCGGACATTTTTTAGAATTCTTATATACAACAAATTATTCATAACTACTGTAAAAACAGAAACACAAAAAATATTTTAAAAATCTACAATGTTTCCGTCTGGAGATAACCACTCTTGTTTTAATTTTGGTGTATGTCTTTCTATATTTTTCATTCACATGAAGTCATAAACATACATATGTGTCTTCTTCTATAGAGAAGTTTATAAATGTTGTTATTGTTATTAATATTATTAAACAGACTTTTGCCTTATATATAAATGGAAATAAGAAGCCCCCAGAAGGCCTACAACAACTGCTTCTTAATGGCTGAAATACCATTGTTAAATACGCATTCCTTTGGCTTCAGGCTTGGGCTTGCAATTAATTGAAATTTTCTCTGAAAAAGATTAACTTTTTGTGTGGTATTTAAGAACATGGGCTTTAGTATTATGCCTGAATTTAAATTATGCTAACTGGGCAAGTTACTTGGTTTCTATATGTTACATTTTCTATAGCTCTGAAATGGATAACGATGGTACCTATCTTTTAGAATTATTATGAAGATTGAATGAACTATAATGCACATAGAACAGTGACTGAAATATAGTAATAGCTATAACTATTATTATTTAATGTGATCCCACTCTTATTACTTGATTCTTTCCATTTGATTATATTGCCAGCATTTTCCCATATCAATAAATATATGGGTATAACATAATTTCTATTAAGTACATAGTATTTAGCCATGTTACTTTATCCCATAATATATTTCACTGAATTCCTAAAATTTATTATTTAGATTATTTACAAATTATATAAGCTTCTATCTTGTGTTATATCCCTAAAACTTTTGAAGACTGACCACTCCTTCCCTGAAACTTTTCCTTCCTTGATTTTCCATAAAAACACATTTTCTTTCTACTCTCTGACTTCTCTTTCTCAGTCTCCTTTGCTGGTTTCTCTTCTGCTTACTCCATAAATGGAGATGTTTCACTGGATTCTTTCTTTGGCATTTTTTTCTCTGATCAGCATATAGTCTTTTTTTTTTTTTTTTTTTTTTTTTTAAACAAGGTACTTAGATTACATACATGATATATAAAAAAACATAGGGGATTCCCATATTCCTTACTCTCTATGCCACCCACACTTTCCCACATTAACAACATCCTTCATTAGTAGGTAGGCAGAGTCTGACTCTCTCCTCCCAAAAAAAGTGGAGAGAAGGCAGGGAGTTAACTAAAGGAGCTGCTTTGGATATATATAGAAAGGGAAGGTGCTCTGAGTCATCTAGGAGGGTACAGGAAAGATAAAGTAGCCAAAGGAAAACCGTGAGTTGCCCACCTGGGTGGCTTAAAATGGCACATATACCCTGCCCTCAGGACAGGTAGCCTTGGTGGAGTCCTTGGTTTGCTGCTGCTAATGGACTGAGAGGGGCATTCCCTGGGAGGAAGAGGGGTCTCACAGAGGGTGGAGAGTGGTTTCTTTGCTGTGAGTTTGGCCAGCTTGGCCTCCTTTGAATCTTGGAAGGGACCCTGACCTTACAGGGAGAGGGGAGGTGGGAATCTACTCAGGCAGGCTGTCATGCCCAACCACCCAGGGAGAAAAAGATACTAGATTAGAGAGGAGGTGGGGACAGGCACCTAATCAGCAGGACTCTAGCAAACTGTAGGAGTCTAAAATGCCTGGGGGAATTGGGACAGATAGGTTTCTGAAGCTTAATCAATCTAAGGAGACAATTTAGCTCAATGGAGCAATTCCCACCTTGCATATACAAAGCCCTTGGTTTGATTCTGGGATCTCCTTAGAGAGGTGATCAAGAGAGGGTTATCAGGCACCCAGCTGACACTTTATGACAGGGAACATGTAGACATTCATTTCATTTTAGGCTTTATTGGATCTGTTTTTTTTTTAAGTCCCTTTTCTTTTACTTTTCCTCATTTTACTAGCAAAAACCTGGTACATCACCTGCAGAGGACAGTCTGCAGGGTGATTGATTGGTGAACACCAGCAGCCTGAGAACCACCTTAGGGGCCTAAGAGGGAAGGCTGTTTTTTCCTGGTTGTTGTTTCTTTTAGTTGCTGCTGCTTTGCTTCTTGTTCGTTGTGTTTCCCCTTTCTTTGTTTCCCCCTCTTTTCCTTTACCAATTTTTTCTACCTACATTATTTCTTTACTTTCCTTCATTTTTCTATCTTCTATTCTCTGTTGTTTTTCTTTCATTCCACCTCTTTTTGTTTGGCTTTCAATTTTTTTGTTTTTATTTATCTCTCTCACTCATTTTCTCTGTTTTCTTTTTTTTCTTTCTTTTTTTGTTTTCCTCTCTTCTCATCATTTGCCTCAATTCATTTTATATATTTTCTCTATTTTGTTTCTTATTTCATTTTTTATTCCATTTTTTAATTCTTATTCCTCTGTACTTCTTATGATTTTTACTAGTGTTAATTATTTATTTTCCAAGGTCTTATAGGGCTCCTCTTCTACCTTTTTATTATTGTTAATATTACTATTTTTCTCTTATCTCTTTCCTTTCCTCTGGTCCTAAGTTTTTTTTTAAAGGGAACATAAACAACAGCATAGAAATAGAATAAGAGGAACAAAGCGTCAAAGTGAAACCTTACCACACACACACAAACAGCAACAAAATAAAACTCTAAAGTAGAAAGAAAAGCTAACCAACTGAAAAACCCACATGATAAACAGATGCCTAAACACCAACAAAAAATTATAAGACATACTAAGAAACAGGAAGACATGGCCCAGTCTAATGAACAAACTAAAAAACAGGAGGAGATGCAGAATATGGAACAACTAATCAGAGATGTCCAAACAAATATCATAAACCAAATTAATGAAGTGAAGGAAGAGATTAAGGATATTAAGAAGACACTGGGAGAATACACTGAAGAAATTGTAAACAACATAAAAAGATAACAGATATGATGGTGATGAATGGCACAAAGCAAGAAATTAAAAATATACTAGAAGAACATAACAGCAAATTTGAAAAGGCAGAGGAAAGATTCAGCAATGTGGAGGAGAATACATCTGAAATCAGACAAATAGTAGAAAAACAGATGAAAACATAGAAAAAATCCAGCATGGACATAGGGACTTGAATGACAACACAAAGTGCACAAATATATGCATTATAGGCATCCCAGAGGAAGAAAGGAAGGGAAAGGGGGCAGAAAAAGTGTTGGAGGAAATAATGACTGAAAATTTCCCAACTCTATTAAGGACATGGGTGTACATGTCCAGAAAGTACAGTGCACCCCAAACAGTATAAATCCTAACAGGCCTACCAGAAGACACGTACTTGTCAAATTGTCTAATGCTCAAGACAAAGAGAGAATAGTGAAAGCAGCAAGAGAAAAGATCTATCACATACAAAGGAAGCTCAATAAGATTGTGCTGATTTCTCATCTGATACCATGGAGGCAAAAAGGCAGTGGTGTGACATAGTTAAGGTGCTAAAAGAAATAAAACTTCCAGCCAAGAATTCTCAATCCTGCAAAGCTGATATTTAAAAATGAGGGAGAGTTCAAAACATTCATAGATAAACAGAAATTAAGAATATGCAAATAAGAAACCTGCTCTTCAAGAAACACTAAAGGGAGTTCTGCAGGTTGAAAGGAAACAAACAGGAGAAAGAGAGATGGAGGAGAGTGTGAGAACAACTAAAAAGATAAAAAGAAAAATAAAAACAACATATGGCATACATAAACCTAAAGAAAATATGGCTAATGTAAGTAATTCATTGACAGTAACACAATAGCATGTTAATGGCTTAAACTCTCCAATTAAGAGGCACATATTGGCAGAATGGATAAGGAAATATGACCCACCTATATGCTGTTTACAAGATGCTCACCTTAGACAAGGGATGCAAGAGGCTGAAAGTGAATGGTTTGAAAACAATTTTACATGTAAACAATAACCAAATATGGTGAGAGTAGTTATATTAATATTGGACAAAATAGAATTTAAATGCAAAATTATTGTCAGAGACAAAGGCAGACACTATATATTAATAAAAGGGGCAATCTATCAAGAAGAAAGAACAATCATAAACATTTATGCACCTAACCAGGTCACCTCAAAATACATGAAAGAAACTTTGAAAAAAAAATGTGGAGAAATAGATGCCTATACAATTATAGTGGAGGTACTTTAGTACATCATTATCACCATTGGAACATCCCGACAGAGAATTAATAAAGAAAATCAGACCTTGAATAATACATTAGAAGATCAGGACCTAATAAATATATACAGAACATCACAACCAAATACATTGGAATATACTTTCTTCTCGAGTGCACATGGATCATTCTCCAGGATAGACAACTTGCTAAGCCATAAAACAACTCTCAATGAATTCAGAAAGATTGAAAACATGCAAAGTAATTTATCTGCTCACAATGGAATAAAGCTGTAAATCAGTAAGGGGAAGAGAAGCAGATTAGGCACAAAGATATGGAAGTTAAAAACATCCTTAGACAATCAGTGGGTCATGGAGAAAATTGCAAAAGAACTCAGTAACTACATTGAAACCAGTGAAAATTGCAACACAACGTATTAAAATCTATGGGATGCAGCAAAAGCTGTACTTAGAGGGAAATTCATAGCCATAAATGCCTGTATTAAAAAAGAAGCAAGAGCTAAAATTAAAGACTAATTGCACACCTGGAGGAATTAGAATAAGAACAACAAACTAACTGTAAATGAAGTAGAAAGCAGGAAATAAAAAAGATTAGCACACAGCTAAATGAAATTGAAAGTAAGAAAGCATTAGAAAAAATAAACAAAACCAAAAGCTGGATATTTGAGAAGATTAAAAAAATTGAAAAACCCCTAGCTAGACTAAAATAGAAAAAAGAAGGAAGATGTAAATACATATAATAGGGAATGCGGAAGGGTATATCATCACTCACGCACAGAAATAAAGAGTAGCATAGAAAAGGGGGGCCAAGATGGCGTTAGTGTAGGAAGGCACACACTGCAAGCTCCCAGAGCAAGGCGGATTATGGACGGGGTCCTGCCCAGGGGTCTGTGCTGTGCACGCATGGAGTGAGAAGCTTAGGACATCTATCTGCGCGGATCAAAGGCATGGATGGAACAGTAGAGTTTCGTGAGTTTTAAGCCTGCCAGTGGTTGTTGGCAAGGACGGCTGAGCCCCACGGTTAGGGAGAAAAAAAAATGGCGAGTTGGAGCCGTGAGCGGGGCAAGAAAGTTTTATTTTCTGGGGATTTGGCTCCCTGGAACCCCTTGGAGCTTGGGTGAACAGAACAGTCAGAGCGAATCGGCACCTGGTGGAGGGGAGGGGTGATTCTGTTCGGGGGAAGGAGTTGATTTGCCTAGCTGCCCAGGGATAAGCCCCGGGCTGCCGCGAAGCCAGGAAGAGGGGACACTCTCTAAAAGAGGGAGGGTTGTGTTGGAGGACAGGGAAGGGAATTTTTTTTTTTTTTTTGCCATCGTTCTGGCTGCCTGAACCAACCCATAGCTTTGGGGAGCAGATAAGCCGACCTGAAGCAGCATCAGGCTGAGAGGAGAGGCGAATCTGCAGAGTCAAACTGATTTACATAGCAAACTGGTGATGCTGGTGCTCAGCTCCAGAAGGGGCGGAGTTGGCCGTCTTTAGCACTCTGCATTGACTAACATCAGAGCTACAGCTACCCTAGGGAGTCCAGGAAGTGGGACATGCTTGATTAATTTCCACGAGCCCAGCTAGGGTCCCTTCCGTGAGGGGGTTGGTCTAGAGGAGGAATTATTTTGGGTCCTGTATTTCGCCAAAAAAAAAAAAAAAAAAAATGAGGTCACCACAATAAATGAAAAATAAATTCTTTTTAATTTACTTTAATAGCTAAAAGCTGTTTCAGGACCTGCATATAGAACCCTGCAGGGAAACTGATTGATAAACTCAAGCAGGCAGAGAGGATCCACGTGGACACTAGGGGAATCATTGACTCTCCTTAGCTCTGTTTGACTGCTTGCCAGTGTGGATCTTTGGTTTCTCCCTGTTTATTTCTGGTCTCTTGCTTTTCTTTCCTCTTTCCTCCCCCCTTTCTTTTTTCTTTCATTTTTAAAAAATTTGGTGCTGCTAGCTTGTCGCTTCTTTGCTGTGCTTCTTCTTCCATAATATCCCACTTGCTGTCTATATTGATTTTGAATTCCAAACTCTCGCTTATCCGTCCTTCATCTTTCTGCCTTCTGTTTTCTGTTGTGGCTCTTAGAGACAACATTTTTTCATAGGCCCACAACTTAAGGGTGTCAATTTCTATTACATCTATTTTGTTTTCTTCTTTTTAAAATTAGTATTAACTTTTTCCTTTCAGCCCTTTCTTTACTATTTCTCTCCCTCCTCATAATTCTAGCCTTCTAAATCACTATATATATATTCCTCCATTGGTTTTCCCAGTCCATTGTAGGAACTCCACTTTTTTCCCTATTACTCTACACTGCTTACACAAGTTAAATATTCATCTCATTAAGTCTCACTTTGCCCCTCTTCTAACTTTTATCAATATTACTATTATCCTTCTGCCTTCCTTACATTTTTTGATTCCTCTGGCCCTAATCTTTTGCCTTCAAAGGAACATAGAAAGAAGCAAGGAAATAAAATAGGAAGAAAAAGTGCCAAAGAGAAAACTTAATTCACATACAGAACCACCAGCTAAATAAAACTCTAGGGCATAGAGAAAAGCTAATCAACTGAACAAACCCATCAAGATAATATGATGACCAGAGGGCAACAAAAAAATACACATGACTCTGAGAAACAGGAAAACATGGACCAGTCAAATGAACAAAATAAAAATGAGGAAGTGATGCAGAACATCAAACAGCTAATCAAAGCTATCCAAACAAATATAATGGACCAACTTAAAGAAGTAAAGGAAGAGATTAAGGATATAAAGAAGACACTGGGAGAACATATTGAAGAAATTGCAAACATGCCTAAAAATGTAATGGATATTATGGTGAACAATGGCACAATCCAAGAAATCAAAAAGACACTGGATTCACATAATAGCAGATTTGAACAGGCAGAGGCAAGAATTAGTGATATGGAAGACAATACAGCTGAAATCAAAGAGATAGTAGAACAGATAGACAAAAAGATAGAAAAAATCCAGCATGGACTCAGGGAAATAACCGAAAACACAAAACGCACAAACGTATGCATTATGGGCATCCCAGAAGGAGAAGAGGAGGGAAACGGAAGAGAAGGAGTGTTGAAGGAAATAGTGGCTGAAAACTTCCCAACCCTATTGAGAGAGATGGATGTGCAGATCCAGGAAGCACAGCGCACCCCAAATAGTATAAATCCCAACAGGCCAACTCCAAGACATATACTTGTCAAAATGTCCAATACTCAGGACAAAGAGAAAATAAAAAAGGCAGCAAGAGAAAAGAGAACCATCACATACAAGGGAAGCACAATAAAATTAAGTGCTGACTTCTCAGCTGAAACCATGGAGGCAAGAAGACAGTGGTATGACATGGTCAAAATATTAAAAGAAAAAAACTTCCGTCACGAATTCTCTATCCAGCAAAACTGGCATTCAAAAAAGATGGAGAGTTCAAAATATTCACAGATAAACAGGAATTAAGAGAGTATGTCAATAAGAAACCTGCACTTCAAGAAATACTAAAGGAAGTTCTACAAGTTGAAAGGAAAAAACAAGGGAGAGAGAGTTGGAGGAGAGTTTAAAAACAACTGAGAAGACAAAAAGAGAAACAAAACAACATATGACATACATTAACCCAAAGAAAAAATGGCTGAAGTAAGAAATTTGTTACGAGTAATAACACTCAATGTTAATGGATTAAATTCACCAATCAAGAGACACAGATTAGCAGAATGCATAAGAAAATATGATCCATCTATATGCTGTCTACAAGAAACCCACCTTCGAACGAGGGATTCAAGGAGGCTGAAAGTGAATGGCTGGAAAACCATTTTACAAGCTAACAATAGCCAAAAAAGGGCAGGAGTAGCTATTCTAATATCAGAAAAAATAGTCTTTAAATGCAAAGCTATTGTAAGAGACAAAGAGGGACACTACATATTAGTAAAAGGAGTAATCTCTCAAGAAGAGAGAACAATAATCAACATTTACGCACCTAAGCAGGGAGCCTCAAAATACGTGTGGCAAACTCTGGAAAAACTAAGAGTTTTTAAACTAAACTCTAAATTATAAACTAAACTCTACAATTATAGCAGGGGACTTCAATACACCACTACCATCATTAGGCAGAACATCTAGACAGAGAATCAAAAAAGAAACAAAGGCACTCAACAATACATTAGAAGACCTTGACTTAATAGACATATACAGAACACTTCACCCAAATACAGCGGGATTTACATTCTTCTCGAGTGCACATGGAACATACTCCAAAATAGACCACATGCTAGGCCACAGAACAACTCTCAATGAATTCAGAAAGATTTAGATTATACAAAGTGATTTCTCTGACCACAATGGAATGAAATTGGAAATCAATAAGGGCCAGAGAGACAGGTTAGACACAAGGATATGGAAGTTAAACAACACACTCTTAGGGAAGCGGCTGTGGCTCAATAAGTAGGGCTCCCGTTTACCATATGGGAGGCCCCGGGTTCGGTTCCATGCGAGGCCTCCTGGTGAAGGCAAGCCCGCCCGCATGGCGTGGTTAGCTGACCCAGCGAGCACAAGCAGCAAGGGGGGGATAAATGAATAAATAAATAAAATCTTAAAACAAACAAACAACCAAAAAAACAACAACACAATCTTAGACAAACAGTGAGTCAAAGAGGAAATATCAAAAGAAATCAGTAACTATCTTGAAAACTAATGAAAACGACAGCACAACATATCAAAACCTATGGGATGCAGCAAAAGCAGTCCTGACAGGGAAGTTCATAGCCCTAAATTCATATATTAAAAAAGAAGAAAGAGCTAAAATTGAAGATCTAACTGCACACTTGGAGGAATTGGAAAAACAACAACAAACTAAACCTAAAGGAAGTAGAAAGAATGAAATAACAAAGATTAGAGCAGAACTAAATGAAATAGAGAATAAGAAAACACTGGAAACAACAAACAAAACCAAAAGCTGGTTCTTTGAGAATATCAATAAAATTGACAAACCCTTAGCCAGATTAACAAAGAAAAAGAGAGAACAGATGCAAATACATAAAATAAGGAATGAGCAAGGGGATATCACAACTGACCCCACAGAAATAAAGAGTATTATAAGAGGATACTTTGAAAAATTATATGCCAACAAGAATGATAATTTAGAGGAAATGGACAAGTTTCTAGAAACCCACAAACAGCCGACATTGATGAAAGAAGAAATAGATGAATTCAACAGTCCAATTATAAGTAAAGAGATAGACTCAGTCATCAAAAACTTCCCGACTAAGAAGAGCCAAGGACCAGATGGCTTCACAGCTGAATTCTACCAAACATTCCGGAAAGAGCTAACACCAATTCTACTTAGGCTCCTCCAAAAAAAGAAGTAGAAAGAATATTGCCTAACTCATTCTATGATGCCAAAATTACCCTAATACCAAAACCAAATAAAGATACCACAATAAAGGAAAATTACAGACCAATTTCTCTAATGGACCTAGATGTTAAAATCCTCAACAAAATACTTGCTAATCGCATTCAACAACATATCAAAAGGATTATACACCATGACCAAGTGGGTTTCATCCCGGGTATGCAAGGATGGTTCAATATAAGAAAAATCAATGAAAGTAATACACCACATAACAGATTGAAAGAAAAAAATCACATGATCATCTCTATAGATGCAGAAAAAGCATTCGACAAAATACAGCACTCTTTCCTCATAAAAACACTACAAAAGATAGGAATAGACGGAAACTTTCTGAAAATGATAAGGAGTATATATAAAAAACCCAAAGCTAACATCATTTTCAACGGTGAAATCCTAAAAGCCTTCCCTCTGAGATCGGGAACTAGACAAGGATGCCCACTATCACCACTTCCATTTAGCATTGTATAAGAAGTACTTGCGCGAGCGCTGAGACAAGAAAAGGACATAAAATGCATCCAGATTGGAAAAGAAGAAGTAAAAATTTCATTATTTGCAGATGACACGATCCTATATATAGAAAGCCCTGAGAAATCTACAACAAGGCTTCTAGAACTTATAAAGGAGTTCAGTAATGTTGCAGGCTATAAGATCAATGCTCAAAAATCAGTAACATTTCTATACACCAAATAATGAGCAAAGTGAGGAGGAAATCAGGAAAAAAATACCATTTACAATAGTAACCAAAAGAATCAAATACCTAGGAATAAATTTAACTAAAGATGTAAAGGACTTGTATACAGAAAACTACACAACACTGTTAAAGGAAATCAAAGAAGACTTAAATGAATGGAAAAATATTCCCTGTTCATGGATAGGAAGACTAAACATCTTCAAGATGTCTATGCTACCCAAATTAATCTACAGATTTAATGCAATCCCAATAAAAGTCAACAATATATTTTTTAAGGAACTGGAAAAACTAACCACAAAATATATTTGGAGAGGCAAGAGGCCCCAAATTGCCAAAGACATATTGAAAAAGAAAAATGAAGTTGGAGGTATCACACTACCTGACTTTAAAACATACTACAAAGCGACAGTGATCAAAACTGTATGATATTGGCACAAGGGTAGACCTACTGACAAATGGAACCGAATTGAAAGTTCTGATATAGATCCTCGCATATACAGTTATCTGATATTTGACAAGGTCACCAAGCCCACGCAGTTGGGAGAGAAGGGCCTCTTTAACAAGTGGTGCTTGGAGAACTGGATATCCATATCCAAAAGAATGAGAGAAGAATACCATCTCACATCTTATACAAAAATCAACTCAAGATGGATCAAAGATCTAAATATAGAAGCCAAAACCATAAAGACTTTGGAAAGTAATGTAAGGAAGCATCTACAGGACCTTGTAATAGGAAATGGTTTCATGAACTTCACAGCCAAAGCACGAGCAGCAAGAGAAGAAATAGATAAATGGGATCTCATCAAAATTTAAAACTTATGCACCTCAAAGGATATTATTAAGGAAATAACATGGCAGCCTACCCAATGGGAGAAAATATTTGACAACGTTATATCTGATAGGTGCCTAATATCCTGCATATATAAAGAAAACCTACACCTTGAAAATAAAAAGACAAACAACCCATTTTAAAAAATGGGCAAGTGACCTGAAAAGACACTTCTCCAAGGAAGAAATACAAATGGCTAAAAAGCACATGAAAAAATGCTCAACATCGCTTGCTATCAGGGAAATGCAAATCAAAACTACAATGAGATACCATCTTACACCCATCATAATGGCAGCTATTAAAAAAACAGCAGACACTAAATATTGGAGAGGATGTGGAGGAATAGGAACCCTCATCCACTGCTGGTGGGACTGGGTATGGTCCAGCCACTGTGGAGGAGAATTTGGCGGTTCCTCAGACAACTAACAATAGATCTTCCATATGATCCAGCAATTCCACTGCTGGGTATATACCCAGAACAACTGAAAGCAAAGACACAAAAAAATATATGCACACCAATGTTCATAGCGACATTGTTCACCATTGCCAAAAGCTGGAATCAGCCCCGGTGCCCATCAACAGACGAATGGATAAGCAAAATGTGGTACATACATACAATGGAATATTACTCAGCTGTAAGAAGGAATAAAGTGCTAACACATGGAATAACTTGGATGAATCTTGAAGACCTTATGTTGAGTGAAGCAAGCCAGGCACTGAAGGATGAACATTATATGACCTCACTGATTTGAACTGAGGAAAGTGAGAAGTCTCTGAGAACCATTGTTTGAAAGATAGGTTAACAAGGGAGAGAAAGAGAAGAGCAGGCATTGAGCCATCATGCATATGGACATAATCTATGGTAAAGGGATAGAGTATAACTGCATATTGAAGGATAGGACAGATGGGTAGTGATATTACTGGGTTTGGTGGTGCAGCGTTGACAGGTGTGTAGATTAGGAAGGGCAGGTTCAAATACCCAGGGCATGTAACTATGAATCTTGACATTCCATGAGTCAAGACAGGGGAGTGTCATATGCCCTAGGGGGTGGGGAGGAAGGAACAGTTACGATCTAATGGGGTAATTAGTGGTCATGGGAAAGCTTTATCATTACCTTACAGTATTGGACACAGGACATGGTAAATATCATCAAAACTTATTAAACTCTATCATCTAAATTGTAAACTATACTGTAAATCATTGACAATGTTTAGTTGCTAAATTTTGCTATCTGTGTAAGAGTTATAACAATGCTAACATCAAAAAAAGGGGGGGGTTTATATGGGGTGGGGAGGGGGGGTGGTTTGGTATCTGGGAGTCTCTGGTATTCCGTGTGTGACTTTGCTGTGACCTAAAACTTCCTTGAAAATTTAATGAAAATTTGGGAGATACTGGGGATTGAGAGAGGGAAGGTGTCACGGCACATCGGACATCCGGTAACATGGTGATAAAAGGAAAAAAAGAATATATATATATATATATATATATATATATATATATTTAAAAGGCATTTCTTTTGCTTTTTCCCCCATTTTTTGAATGTTCCAATCCACTAATTATATTTTGTTTTGTTTCGTTTTGTTTTTTGTTTGATTGTTTGTTTGTTTGTTTCCTGTTTCCTTTTGTTTGTCTCTTGCATGTAAGCTTATCATTGTTGTTTCTTTTCCCTTTTAAGTGTATTTGATTATTTTATGGCCTACATGTTCATGGAAGATTTAGATCATAGAAGGGTTACAATGGGTACTGCAGGGGATTATTGGTGGGGGGTGTCTGGGAGGGGGGATTCATGGGAGTAAGTTCATCTGAATATACATGAAAGATATACAAAATTGTATAAAAGATCAAAGGATGGGGCATGGTCATGGTGGGTGGACAATCACTCAATAAATGAGGGAATCTGAATTCCTAGCCTGGAGAGCTCTGCCACATTCTCCAAGGGAGCAGCAACTGTCCTCTGAGTGCATGGACAGTGTCTGGCAAAAGAGGATGGCCCACTGATGAGTTCTTGTTATTGATGACTACCCTTATGAGTCTTTGCTCTTGTAACTGAAACTTAGCTTACTGTTATTGGGTGCCGAAGGGTTGCCACCTGAGACCCTCCTTGTTGCTCAAATGTGGCCTCTCTCTAAGCCAAACTCAGCATATGAATGCATTACCTTCCCCCAAATGTGGGACATGACTCCCGGGGATGAGCCTCCCTGGCAACGAGGGATTAATACCAAGTGCCAACTGGCAACACAACTGGAAAAAGACCTTGAGTAAAAGGGGGAAAAGGTAAAGACAAATGAGTTCAAGTAGCTAAGAGACTTCAAAGAGAGTTGGGAGGTCATCCCAGAGGTAATGCTTATGGACACCTTAGTAGGAGCTCATAGAACATCAAAGTGCATATCACCCCACACAGAGGGGCTCCTGAGAGCTCTGGAGATACCCAGGTCCTATATAAGGGGGGATAACCCCAGAGACTGATGCCTTATCAGTGGGCTCTATTTTGGAATCTGTGCTCCTGAGAGTGACAGAATTGGACTCAAATAAGTCCTCCCTGCACATGGCTCATTAGTCCCTTCTATTCAAACGTATATGTGATTCTGGAGTTTATAGGTATACTTCCAGAATCTGGAGTCGCTGGCCTACAATGTGCCAGGTGTGCGTGGAATCTCAGTGGAGCTGCAACTCCCACCCTACAGCTCAATGGACTCATCCAAGTCACCTGGTGAGGAGACAATGATGGGCAATGGCCATCCCAGGGAATGGAGAGGGCCTGCATCTGCAGGAAGTATCATCCCACCCACCATATCCATGGGATATAAGCCCTCTCTCACTTGGAGGTGGAATGGACATCACCATCCCTGTCCCCTCAGGATTGGGGTAAGAACTGTGGACTAGAGTGGACTTAATGGTATTCTGTTGTACACCTATGGTGATTCTAGAAATGGAAGAAATTTTAACAGTGAGGTGGAGCCGGTGGCCTCTGGACACTTTCGGGGCAGGGAGGGCATGTGCAGTTGAAATACAGGTGCTTTTTCGGGATTTGGAGGTTGTCCTGAGTGCCGTTGTGGATGTAAAATGGATGTAGGCCATTTTATGTTTTTTTTTTTTTTTTTTTGAACAAAACAGAGCAAAACAACTCCTTTTTTTTTACTTTTAAAAAGATATTTAGATTACATAAAGTTTATATAAAAAAATAGAGTGGATTCCCATCTGCCCTGCTCCTTACATCTCCCACATTTTCCCACATTAACAACATTCTTCATTAGTGTGGTACATTCATTACAATTGGTGAACACATTTTGGAGCATTGTCACTAAGCATGGATTATAGTTTACATTTTAGTTTACATTCTCTTCCACACAATTCTGTAGGTTAATGCAAGATATATAATGGCCTGTATCTGTTATTGCAATGTCATTCAGGATGATTCCCAGGTCCCAAAAATGTCACCATATTACGCCTGCTTTCCCTTTCCCTGACATCAGAACCTCAAGTGGCCACTGCCTCCACATTAATGATATAAGTACTTCCATTGTTAGAATTGCAATAAGTCTGTAGTAGAATATCAGTTAAGTCTACTCTTTTTTTTTTTTCCAATTTTTTTTAAATTTATTTTTTGCAAAATGATATATAAATATATATGCATATATGTGTATTTGCTTACAAAAATGTTATTTATATATATATATATATATATACATATATTTTAAGAGGTGCTTAGATTACCTAAAATATTACACGGAACCCACTGGGATTCCCATGTTGCCCACCTCCCACACTTCCCACCACATCCCACACAAACATCTCCCACAGTGTGGCCCACCAACCTCAATGAACTTACACATCCTGGAGCCCTGCCACCAACCATAGACCACAGTTCACACTGTAGACCACACTCTCTCCCACTCAGTTCTGAGTGGTGTGTGCTGATTTAAAATGGCCATTCAGAACTGTGTGGGAGAGAGTGTGGTCTATGATGTGAACTGTGGTCTATGGTTGATGGCAAGGCCCCAGGATGTGTACGTCCATTGAGGGTGATGGGCCACACTTGTGGGAGATGTTTGTGCGGGATGTGGTGGGAGGTGTGGGAGGTGGGGAACATGGGAATTCCTGTAGGTTCCATGTAATATTTAGGTAATCTAAGCACCTCTTAAAAAAAAAAATATATATATATATATAACATTTTTGTAAGCAAATGCACATATATGCATATTTATTTATATATCATTTTACAAATATTGGTATGTATTGTGAAAATTTTGATTTCTACCCACAATAAAAAATAAATAAATTGAAAAAAAAATAAAAAAAATAAAAAAAATAAAAGTCAAAGAACAATAATAGATCCATAATATATTTAAGGAAAAAACAAAAGAGTAACATAAGAGGATACTTTGAAAAATTGTATGCCAACAAATTGGATAATTTAGAGGAAATGGAAAAATTGCTGGAAACACACAAATAGCCTATATTGACAAAGGAAGAAATTGATGAACTCAACAGAACAATCACAATTAATGACATTGAATTAATCACCATAAACCTCCCAACTAAGAAGTGCCCAGGAGCCGATGGCTTTACAGGTGAATTCTAGAAAACATTCTGGAAAGACCTAACACCAATCCTGCTTAAACTCTTCCAAAAAATAGAAGTGGAGGGAACATTGCCTAACTCATTCTATGATGCCAAAATCACCCTGATACTAAAGCCAAAGATGCCACAATAAAGGAAAATGATATACCAATTTCTCTAATGAATCCAAATGCTAAAGTCCTAAACAAAATACTTGCTAATCATATTCAACAACACATACAATGAATTATACACCATGACCAAATGGGTTTTATTGCTGGTATGTAAGTATGGTTCAGCATGATAAAATCAATCAATGTAATACACCACATAAACAGATTGAAAGAAAAAAATCACATGATAATCTCTACAGAGTAGAAAAAGCATTAGATGAAACACAGTAAACTTTCTTGATAAAAAAACACTTTAAAAGATAGCAGTAGAAGGAAACTTCCTCAACATGATAAAAGATATATATGAAAAACCCACAGCTAACATCATATTCAATAATGAAATCTAAAAGCTTTCCCTCTAAGATCTGGAACAAGACAAGGATGCCCACTGTCACCATACTTATTTATCATTGTGTTAGAAGTACTTGCTTGAGTACTTAGGCAACAAAAAGATATAAAAGTCATCCAAATTGGAAAGGAAGAAGGAAAAATTTCACTATTTGCATATAACATGATCCTATACCTCCAAAGCCCTGAGAAATCTACAACAAAACTTACAAGCTCTACAGAGCTTTTAAATGTGTTCAGTAAAGTGGCAGGTTATAATATTAATGTGCAAAAATTGGTAGCATTTCTGTACACCAATAATGAGCAATCTGAGGAGGAAATCAAGAAAAAAATTCAATTTACATTAACACCTAAAAGAATCAAATATGTAGTTACCAAATTTAACTAAAGATGTAAATGATTTATATGAAGAAACTACACAACCCTGTTAAAGGAAATCAAAGAAGACCTAAATAAATGGAAGATTATTCTCTGTTCGTGGATAGGAAAACTAAATATCATTACTATGTCTACCCTACCCAAACTGATTTACAGACTTAATGCAATCCCAATAAAAATTACCACAGCATTTTTTAATGAATTGGAAAAGCCAACTATGAGATTTATTTGGAAGGGCACAGAGCTCCAAATAACCAAAGACATTTTGGAAAAGAAAAATGAAATTGGATGAATCACATTACCTTAATTTAAAACATAATACAAAGCTACAGTGGTCAAACCTGCATGGTATTGGCACAAAGATAGACATATTGACCAATGGAACTGAATTGAGAGTTCAGATATAGATCCTCACATATACAGTCATATGATAATCAACAAGGCCACCAAGCCCACTCACCTGGGAAAGAATGGCTTTTTCAACAAACAATGCTTTCAGAACTGGACATCCATATACAAAAGAATGAGAGAGGAACACCATCTCACACCTTATACAAAAATCAACTCAAGATGGATCAAAGATCTAAATATAAGAAGAAGACCATAAAGACCTTGGAAGTTAATGTAGGGAAGCATCTACAGGACTTTGTAATAGGAAATGGCTTCATGAACTTCACACCCAAATCATGAGCAGCAAAAGAAAAAAATAGATAAATAGAACTTCTTCAAAATTAAAACCTTTTGCACCTCAAAAGAGTGTGTCAAGAAAGTGAAAAGACAGCCTACCCAATGGGAGAAACTATTTGGTAACCATATATCTAATAGGAGCCTAATATCCAGCATATATAATGAAATCCTATATCTCAAAAATAAAAAGACAAACAACCCATTTTAAAAATGAGCAAGAGATTTAAACAGACACTTCTCCAAAGAAGAAATACAAATGGCTAAAAAGCTCATGATAAGATGTTCAACATCACTAGCTATTAGGGAAATGCAAATCAAAACTACAATGAGATGCCATTTTACACCCATTAGGTGGTGGCCATTAAAAAAACAGAAGGCTTCAAGTGTTGGAGAGGATGTGGAGGAATAGGAACCCTTATCCAGTGCAGGTGGGAATGTAGAATGGTCCAGCCATTGTGGAGGACAGTTTGGCGGTTCCTCAAAAAACTAACTATAGATCTGTCATATGATCCAGCAATTCCACTGCTGGGTATATACCCAGAAGAATTGAAAGCAAGGACACAAACAGATATATGAACACCAATGTTTATAGTGGCATTATTTACTATTGCTAAAAGTTGTTATCAATCCAAATGCCCAACAACAGATGAATGGATAAACAAATATGGTATATACATACAATGGAATATTACTCAGCTGTAAGAAGGAATACAGTACTAACACACAGGATAACATGGATGAATCTTGAGGACCTTATGTTGAGTGAAGCAAGCCAGGCATTGAAGGACAAATATTACATGTCCTCTTTGATATGAATTAAGCCAACTGAGCATACTCAGATTCTGGAAGATAGGTTTACAGGAAATAGCAAGGGAGAAGAATGTTGTGAGCCTACGCCCATACGTGCGAAATCTATGATAAAGTGGAAGTGTGTAGTGGTGCAGTGAAGGGACAAGACAGGGCTGTAATGATACTATTGGGTTGGTCGTTGCAAGCTTGACAGGGGGATAAGATGGTGAGGATGTGTTGGACTGTCCCTGGAACTGGGGGGAGGGTTGGGAGAGTGACCAGGTGAACACTGGTGTTTGGTGGGAACATGGGTGAAACTACCATGTTGAAAAAGCTCTTTTGGCAATATGACAAGGAAGGGTTACTGGTTTAGGTTGTTGGATGGGGGGGGGGGGGCATTTGGGACAGGGCAAACCTGAAGCAGTCTTCTACAGAATGTGCGAGTGATCATTTTGTCATAGTGTGTTGTATCAGTGGGTGAAGACCCACAAAATGAGAGGGAAAGAGTTGGTCTCCCATCCTGGGGAGTCCTGAAATATTCTCAAACAGAGGGGAGTGTGTCTCTTGAGAGCATGGTTGGTTCCTAATAGGGGAGGACATACTAATGTGTCAAGCCTTCAGTGTTGTTGCAAGTATCCATGAATCTTGTCCTTCAAGGAGTGAAGCCTGGCAGTCAATGAGGACCCCGACGGGAGGAGGAGGGAGGATTGGAAAAGCTGGAAGAGTGGGGTTTTAGGGGGGCAATGGAAGTATTCTGCATGATCTTGCAATTATGGATACAGGCCATGTTAAATTTCATAAAAAATTTATAAAAGTGTAAGGTCTAAAATGTAAACCATAATGTAAACCATTGACCATGGTTAGTAGCTATGTTTCAGTATATGTACATAAGTTGTAATAAATGTACCATCCACAAGCAAAAAGGTTATTAATATGGGAAGGGGGAAAAGGGGGAGGATGTTCGGTATATGGGAGTCCCCTATATTCTCTATGTGACTTTACTGTGACCTAAAATTTCTTTGGTGAGAAAATGAAAAAAAAAAAAGAAGACACTGGGGAATAAATGGAAGAAAATGCCACTGTACATATAGGACAATTGATATTACAGTGATGAAAGGCAAAACATCAAAAAAATTATTTCTTATTTTTTTAATTTTTAAAATATTTTTCATTATTTTTTAATATCCCAATTTCTTTTTTTCCTTTATTTTAGTTTTAGTCTTTATAAATTATTATGTATTTTATTTCTTATGTTTAAACCTATCATTATTTCATTTTCCTATTAATGGTATTTGGCGATATTCTTGGCCTCATTTTTGAAGAGGTTTTGGATCACAGAAGGGTTACAACTGTAGGAAGGGATGATCACTGGTGCGGGGTGTCTGTGATTGAGGAGATATGGGAGGAAGTTCACCTGGGCATACATGGAATGTATATAATTGTGTTCAAATGTTCATGGGGCATTGCAACAGTGGGTGGAGATTCACACAACAACCAAAAGAATATTGAATTTCCATCCCGAAGAACACTGCCACATTCTCTAATGGAACACCAACAATCCCCCAAGTACAGAAGCAATGACTAGTGAAGAAAGATGGTCCATTGACAGGCCCTTGATATTGATGACTATGCTTGTGAGCCTTTGCTCTTGAAATTGCAACATAGCTTAGTGTTTTAGGGTGCCTAAGAGTTACCTACTGGGAGCCTCTTTGTTGCTCAAATGTGGCCTCTCATTAAGCCAAACTCAGCATATAAATGCATTACCTACCCTCCCCCGCCCCCAAGCGTGGGACATGACTCCTGGGGTTGAGCCTTCTTGGCACTGAGGGATTACTACAAAGCACCGCCTGGTGATGCAACTGGAAAAAGACCTGGAATAAAAGGGGGGAAAACACAAAGACAAATGAGCTTATATGGCTAAGAGACTTCAAAGTGAGTTGGGAGGTCATCAGAGAGGTAACACTTATGCACATCTCAGCAGGATATCATAGACTGCCAAAGTAAATACTACTCCAAATAGTAGGGCTCTTGTGTGATCTGGAGGCATTCAGTTCCCACGGTCATGGCAGATAGCTCTGGAGTTTGTTGTCTTGCCAGTCAGCCCTACTTTGGAGTTTGTTCTCCCATGTGTGACAGAGTTGGACTCTGATGTGACTTTTCTACACATACCTCTTCTGTCCCTTTTATTTGAACCTATAGTTGGTGTTGGAATTGGTAGGTGTACATCCAAGAGACTTGAATCTATGGACTATCCATATGCCAGTTGGGCCCTGAGACTCAGCAGAGTTGCAACATCTACTCTCCAGTTCACTGGACTCATCCAGGACAATTAACAAGATGAGGATGGACAACAACCACACCAAGGACCGAGAGAGTCTACAACTGCAAGCAAGACATTCCCATCCATCAGCCATATGGGATTGAAACCCCTTCTCAATTAGAGGTGAAGTGGGCATCACCATCCCAGAATCCTTGGGTTTGGAGAATAAAATATAGACTAGAGTGGACTTACTGGTATTCTACTATAGACTTACTGTGATTCTAGCAATGGAAGAAATTACATCATTGATGTGGAGACAGTGGCCCTTGGAGGTGCTGAAGGCAGGGAGAGGGAAATATAGGCATAATATGGGGGCACTTTCAGGACTTGAAATTGTCCTTAATTACCTTGCAATGACAGATACAAGCCATTATATATCCTGCCATAACCTACAGAATTGAGTGGGAGAGAATGTAAACTACAATGTAAAGTTTAATCCATGCTTAGGCAATGTTCCAGAATGTGTTCATCAATTGCAATGAATGTACCACACTAATGAAAGAAGTTGTTAATGTGGGGAAAAGTGCGAGGTGTGGGGAGTGGGGCATATGGGAATCCTTTATATTTTTATGTAGCATTTTATGTAATTTAAGTATGTTTTAAAAATAAATAAAAAAACATATTAAAAGTAAGAAAAATAAAACATACTAAAAAACTACAGTGGTTAAAATTGAATGTTATTGGCACAAGGATAGACATAATGAGCAATGGAACTAAATTGAGAGGCACTGGGGGAATAAATGCAAGAAAATATCAGTGTACATACAAGACAACAGATCTTACAGTCATAAAAGACATAATGCCAAAATTTACTTTTTACTTTTCTAATTTTATTTTTTCTTATTTCAAATTTTTAACTTTCTGTATTTTAGTTTTTATTTTTAAAACTATCGTTATTATTTCTTTTTAGTATTAATTTTATTTAGTTATTTTGTTGGCTCCATTTTTGAAGTCATTTTGGTTCACAGATAGGTTACAACTGTGGCATGGGAGGATCATTGGTGTGAGGTGTCATTGATGGATGATGCATGGGAAGAGGTTCACTGGGTGCATACCTATAAGTCATATGAAAGAGTTCAAGTATTCATGGGGCATTGTAACAGTGTGTGGAGATTCACACAATAACTGAAAGAATATCAAATTCCCATCCTGGGGAGTTCTGCCACATTTTCTAATGGGACAGCAATTATTCCCTGAATACAGGGCAATGACTAGTGAAGGAGGATGGACCATTGATGGGCTCTTGATATTGATGACTGTACTTATGAACCTTTTCTTTTGAAATTGAATCTTAGCCTAGCATTATAGGTTGCTTAAGAATTGCCTTCTGAAAGCTTCCTTGTTGCACAAATGTGGCCTATCTGTAAGCCAATCTCAGCATATAAATGCATAACCTTACCCCTGGCATGGGATAAGACTCCCGGGGATGAGCCTCCCTGGCACTGAGGGATTACTTTAAAGCTACAACTAGCAATGCAACTGGAAAATGACCTTGACCAAAGAGTGATATGGTAAAGACAAATGAGTTTATATATCTACAAGACTTCACAGTGAGTCGGGAGGTGATTCCAGAGGTTACGCTTATGCTTGTCTCAGTAGGATCTCATTGACTGCTACAGTAAATATTTCTTCAAATAGCAGGGCTCCTGAGGGCTCTGGAGACATCCAGACACTATAAGCAAGGCTGACAGCTCAGGAGTTTGGCACCCTGCCAGTGGGCCCTACTTTGGAGTTTATGCTCCCCAGTGTGACAGAGTTGGACTCAGTTTGGTTTCCCTACACATAAGTCTTATGTCCCTTATATTTGAACCTATAGTTAGTACTAGAGTTGATAGGTGTATGTCCAAGAGACTTAAATCTTGGGGCTTTCCATGTGCAATTGGGCCCTGATTCTCAACAGAGTTGCAACACCTACTCTGCAGTTCATTGTTCTCATCCAGGACAACCAAAAATGAAATGATGATGGACAATGACCATCCCAAGGAACAGAGAGAGTTTACAACTGCAAGCAAGATAGTCCCATCCATCTGCCCATGGGATCTAAGCCCCCTCTCAATTAGAGGCTGAGTCATCCCAGAATCCTCAGGACTGGGGAATTAACAATGGATTTGGATAGACTTACTGTTATTCCACTATAGACTTATTGTTTTTCTAGCAATGAAAGAATTTTTTATCATTGATTTATAGGCAGTGACCACCGGAGGTTCTGAGGGGAGGGAAAGGAAAAAATAAGTGTCATATGGGCCATTTTCAGGACATTGGAATTGTCCTGAATGTCATTGCAATGATAGACACAGGCCATTATATACTTGTCATAACTTACAAATTTTGAAGAAGAGAGTTTAAAGTATAATGTAAACTAATAATCCACACTTAGTGGCCATGCTCCAATATGTGTTCATCAATTGTAACAAATATACCACACTAATGAAGGATGTTGTTAATGTGGGTGAATAAGAGAGGAAGTGTAAAAGAGCTAGGAAAATATATAAGAAATATGAGTAAAAAATCATAAAAAATACAAAGAATATGAATGAAAAAGGTGGAATAGAAAAAATAAAACAAGAAACTAAATTTTAAAAAGTAGATTAAGTTAAATTGCCAGAAAAATGAGAAGAGAAGAAAAGAGAAAATAAAATAAACGAGAAAAAGAAAAATGAAGACCAAACAAGAAGTGGAATGATAGAAAAGTGACAGAAAATTGAAGATGACAAAATGAAAGCAAGAAAAGATATAAAGTAGGTAGAAAATTAAAGTAAAAGAGAAAAAAGGAAACAAAGAAAGGGAAAAGACAACAAACAAAAACAAAGGAACAATAATAAAAAACAACCCAGGAAAGACTGACTTTCCTCTTAGGTGCCTTGGGACCTTCTCTGGCTGCTGGTGCTTATCAGTCTTCCTGCAGCCTGCCCTCTGCTGGTGAGGCACTGGTTTTAGCAAATAAATAAAGAATAAAAAATGATTAAAAAAAAATAATAATAACAGGTCAAAAATACCCAAAACAGCAAAAAAATCTTATTCTATACATTGCCTGTCATAAAGTGCAAGCTGGTTGCCTGATAACCCAGTGGATCACTTTCTGGGTCCTTTCTCTTAAGAGTTCCCAGGAATTGAACCAGGAACCTTGCATATGTAAGGCAGGAGTTCTTACACTGAGCTACACCCACTCCACTTCTTAAGCAGGCTTCTGAAAGCATATCTGGTTCTTCCTGACCCCATTTCCTCAGGTGAGTTGGGCTTCTAACAGTGTGTTGGAGCCCAGCTGGTTAGGTACCTGTCTCTGCCCCTTCAATGACCTAGATTCCTCTCTCTCCCAGGGCAGCTGTGTATGACAGCCTGCCTGATCAGTTCCTCCCACCCCTCTTCCTTGGGCCACTTCAATGCTGGTTGGGGTCCTTTTTGAGATTCAAAGTGGGCTCAGCTAGCCAAAGTCCCTGAAAAGAAAACACTCTCCATCCTCCACCAGATCCCTCTTGATCCCAGGGAATGTTCTTTCCCATTCAGTTGGCAGCAGTGAGCCAAGGGTTTTTCTGTGATTATTTGCCTTGAGGATGGTGTATATATGTCATTCCCAGCCACAGAGGCGAGTAACTCATGATTTTCCTTTGGCCTCTTTGTCTCTCTGCACACCACTTTCCTTTTCTGCAGATCTCCAAAGCAGCTCCTTTGGATAGCATTTTGCCTTTCCTCCCTTGTTTTTTTGAGAGAGTTGAGCTCTGCCTACTTACTTTGACACCATCTTCCCAGAAGTCCCTGAACTTGGCTTTTGATTAGCAAATTCAGATCACTGGGTCCTGGCTCTGAAGGCAGCTATTGTTTTAAACTACACCAAAGTTGTCGGCAGCCATTGTTTCAAACCTTCCTAGAGGGTGGCAGAAATGGTGGAGTCTTATAGATGCAGTGCTTCCTTAGGACTGCAGATGAAATTTAGATGAAAGGCTGCATTTGCTGAGAAGGTCAGGAAAGCTTAGTTTTGGTGAGCCATTAAAGAAGTTTTGGTATCCTTCCTCCCCCTCCACAAAGGCACAAAGTAGCAGTCTTCACCTCTTTCATGGGTTCCTGGCTGTTTTTGTTGGTAAAGACTATCTTGAGATGGTCCTGCAGGGTGACCCTCCTCCAAGTATTTGTCCTGCAGGAAAAAGTAGTATTAGATAACAAAAGTAGTGTAAAAAACTATAGTGGAAGACAGACTGGGACAAAGGCTTGCCAACTTCAAATACACAGGAGAGGGAGGTTTGTCCCCTGGATAACAGAGAGGACAATAAAATTCTTGTAAATGGGGGAATTAAAAAACAACTAACAAGTAAAAGCCAAGGATAAGATAGAAGTGCAGAAAGAAAGGGAAAACCTTGCACATTGCATTCACCTTTGGCAGACCTTCCTGATAGGAGGTTTGGAGCTCAGTGAAATCTCCATCTTTTACCAGCTCATTAAATCAGGAAACAGACATCCCAGGGCATAAATCCAATATTATTTTAAAATAATAAAATGTACAGTGTGCAAAAAAGAGTACACAACAAAAAGGAAACAGGATAGGATCATTAATCCTTTGGAAAAGGATTAAAATATAGAATACATCAATAAAGAAGATGACAATGTAGACATACCAAAAAAGTCTTTAAAATGTTCTTACAAATGCTCAAGGAGATGGAGGAAAGTAAAGAGAAAGAACTAAACGATATCAGGAAAACAATGAATGAGCAATATGAAAACCCTAGTAAAGAGAGAAATTTAAAATGTAACTAAAGAGAACTGGAGTTGAAGACCACAATAACTGAAATGAAAAATTCCCAGGAGGGTTTCAAGAGCAGATTGGGGTTGTCAGAAGAAAGAATTCAGTGAACTTGAAGACAAGGCGCTTGAAAAGAAAACAGAAATCTTAAAAAACAAAAATAGCTTAAGACATCTATGGGACATCATCAATCACAAAAACATAAGCATTATGGGAGACTGAGAAGAGAAGAAAGAGAGAAAGGGGTAGAAGTAATAGTCAAAGAAATAATGACAGAGAACTCCCCAAACTTAGAAAAAGATGTGAATATGCACATCCAACAAACTATGAGAACACCAAACAGGATAAAAAGGAAGAAAAATATACCCCATTATATATCAGTTACACTATCAAATGCAGAGGATAAGGAAAGGGTTCTGAAAGCTGTAAGAGAAAAGCAATGTGTTACATACGAACTATTAGGCCCCAAAGCTGGCCTTGAGGATGTCCAGAGAAAAAACTTTAACAGGAGAACTGGGCAGAACTTGCATTTATTATGTCTGCAGACAGGAGCCAAGGTCGGTCTAAAGTGACTTAGACCTGACTTCCTGTGCTGCGGTTTTACTCTTGCTTAAATACCTAAGTTACTACTTAGCATTTGCTTTGATTATGCATTAGCTTTTACGCATATGGATGAACACACAAAGATAGTTTACTAATTGTATGTTTAGAATGTTCAGGAAATCACGCTTGCACATATTTTGCATGATCAAAAAAGGAGCGGATAACTCCACCCTTGGGTGGGAATTTTACTGTTAATTAAGCGAGTTGATGTGAGGACAGTAAAGGGCTTCTTCTGCGCAGGTTTGGCCAAACGGTTGAAGCTGGTCTTCATACTTCATTGCTTCAACAGGATACTTGGGACCACAAGAACTGGAATTTGGCACCAAGAATGGTTGAATCGCATTACCTTCTAATTTACACATAATTCTTTCTTTTGTATCCTAGCAAGAGGGAGAGAAACAAGTTACTTTCAGGTATTTGGTCATCCTACTTCCATCAAAAGGAGTCCCATTTAGATTGAGTGCCAATTTCTCATCAGAAACCACGGAAGCAAGAAGGCAATGGGTTGAAATACTTAAAGTTCTGAAGGAAGACAACTGCCAGGCAAGAATTTTATATCCAGTGAGACTCACTTTCAAAAATGATGGAGAGAGTAAGTCTCAGATAAACAAAAGCTAAGTGACTACATAACCACTAGAACTGAGTTACAAGAAATGCTAGAGGTGGTTCTTCAGACTGAAACAAAAGAACACTAGACAGTGGTTCAACACAGCATACAGAAATAAAGCCCTTTGGTAAAAGTTACCATTTGAATAATTATAAATGCCAGTATTATTGTATTATATTGTTTGGTATGTATCGTCACTTACTTTCTACATGTGCTGAATATTTAAATGCATAAAAAATCATGACAGGCCCGCGGCGGCGCCGAGACGCTTCCTGTGCGTGTCGCGCGGGGCTGTCCCGCCCGCGGCCTGCCCGCCCGCCTCGCCGCGGCTCCCTTGCTCCCTCAGCGCGCAGAGCGCTGGCCAGCGGCCGGGGCGGAGGCCCGGGGCGACGCGGCGAGCAGAGGGCTGCGGGCCGGCAGGCGGGCAGTTGGAGCCCGCGGCGGCCGGGCGTCGGGTGCCGGTCTCTATATGGCGGCGGCTCTGTCGGGCCTGGCTGTCCGGCTCTCGCGCTCGGCCGCCGCCCGCTCCTATGGGGTCTTCTGCAAGGAGCTGACCCACACGCTGCTCATCTTCTTCGACCTGGCCTGGCGGCTGCGCATCAACTTCCCCTACCTCTGCATCGTGGCTTCCATGATGCTCAACGTCCGCCTGCAGGTTCATGTTGAGATCCATTGAATGCCTTCCTCCAGCTGTGACAGAGGTGTGTCCTTAGGCTCCCTGCATCAAAGAATACAAAACATGAGGCGTGGAAGAGTGGCTCTTGGTAGCCGCCTGGCCACAGCGACGACAGGGGGACCTGACGCGGACACACGCTTCTGTGGGCCTAATCAAAGAATATGGAAGGAGAGCCCTATGCCTTCAGATATGTCTTCCTGGATGAATAAAGTTGTGGTAGATGGAAAGGGAAATTCACAAAATGAGGAGCTATCATTGGAAATGAAAAATGATTTGAGTGAGATTGACCTCTTGCTTCTCAGTAGCAGCAAAGTGCTGCGGTATTTGAGATAATCAATAAGAAGAAATTCAGCTTCAGCAGCTACTCAGAGCACAGCTGCGCATCTGTCCTGCGCTCCTGCAGAAGAGTGCTTGGCCGAGGTGTTTGCTCGCGTGGGCGAGGCTCTGGCAGGGGCCTGGCTGGGAAGAGAGCCTAGGGCAGCTGACGGCAGCAGAGAACAGTGTCCCTGGCTGTCAGAACTGCCCTGCCATGAGGAAACCAATTTGCTGCAGTTAGAAATGGGAATTTCTGCAGATGAACTTCCAAGTGCTTTCCTCGAGGGGATGGGCTCGGAGTCGGAACTGTCCGGCCTACATTCCATCATTTCTGCAACTCTACATGTGTCCTGGAGAACTCCTGAATGATGAGACAAAATATGTTTTCTTTGACCCTTTAAAGCCCATGTTTTCAGAGCAAACAATAGAATACAAGAAAATGTTTTCAAGGGTAAAAAGTGCATCCAATGATCTGAAGGTGCCACTGGGATTACTGGCTCCATGAACTCCTGGATTAGCATATCTGTTATGCCATAGTTAGGGCTCAGGCAGAACAATAAAAAGAGTGAGATTACCTTTAAAGATTTTCTTAGAATGATTTATTTCACATTAGGTCTAGATGCAAACAGTGTAGCCATTAAATTCTTGCTTTGGTTTGAAGGACTCAAATTTAGAGTAAGTGCAGTTTAAACACCTGACAGGCTGGGTGAACCAGAAGGCTACTTTTATTTTTATTGTGGGTAAAAATCAAAATTTTCACAATCCAGAAGGCTACTTTTTGAACCTGAAAAATTCAGAATTGGAACTTGAAAAATTCAGAATTGGAAAACCATTTCAGAAGCATCCTGACATATGCTATTTACATATCAGATTAGGACCCTGTTTAACATAAAACTCTTCACATATCTTCCTTCCCCATTCTAAAGGGCTCTGTCCAGATCGTTTTTCATAGAATGGGGGTGTAGATTTATAAAACCACCCTCTTCCTTGCTGTAAGCTTTGCTGAGTTCATGGGAAGCTTACCATTTCTGCATTTCCTAAAATAATTTTGGTCTGTAGGAGTATTTGTGATTTCTTTTCTCATATCTCTTTCCTTCCATTTGAAGTGAAATTTAAAAGGATGCCCGATGGTGAAAGTTGCAGTATTAAACTTTAGAATGATCCTCTCTTCAACTAGGAACCCTAGTAGTGTTACTGTAAAATAAAAATGAGCTTGAAAATATTTGATGTAGCTCAGTTACAAAGGGGCAGCTCAAGTATTTCCATTACAGAAAGTTCCCACTTTCTAGGGATTAAGATTTCTTTTACACTAAGATTTTTTTTTTTGCAGTAACTCCTCTTTTTTTTTTTTTTTTTTTTATTATGGGTAAAAATCAAAATTCTCACAATA
>JAKSZT010054527.1:560547-599036 GCA_026826555.1 Tolypeutes matacus
TTTAGCTCTTTCTTCTTTTTTAATATATGAATTTATGGCTATGAACTGCCCTCTCAGGACTGCTTTCGCTGCATCCCATAGGGTTTGATATGTTGTGTTGATGTTTTCATTAGTTTCAAGGTAGTTACTGATTTCTTTTGAAATTTCCTCTTTGACCCACTGTTTGTCTAAGAGTGTGTTGTTTAACTTCCATATCCTTGTGCCTAACCTGTTTCTCTGGCCCTTATTGATTTCCAACTTCCTTCCGTTGTGGTCAGAGAAATTACTTTGTATAATCTCAGTCTTTCTGAATTCATTGAGTGTTGTTTTGGGGCCTAGCATGTGGTCTATTTTGGAGTATGTTCCATGTGCACTGGAGAAGAATGTAAATCCCGCTGTATTTGGGTGTAGTGTTCTGTATATGTCTATTAAGTCCAAATCTTCTAATGTATTGTTGAGTGCCTTAGTTTCTTTATTAAAAAAAAAAAAAAAGAAAAAAGAAGAAGAAAACAAAATAGATGGGATAGAAATTGACACCCTTATGTTGTGGGCCTATGAAAAAATGTTGTCTCTAAGAGCCACAACAGAAAACAGAAGGCAGAAACATGCAGGAAGGATAAGCGATAGTTTGTAATACAGAATCAATATATACAGCGAGTGGGAAATTACTGAATAAGAAGCCCAGCAAATAAGCGATCAGCTGGCAGCACCTATTTAAAAAAAAAAAAATAGAAGGAAAAAGGAAGGGGGGCGGAAAATGGGAATAATAGCAATAGACCAGAAAGTAACAGAGAGAAACCAAAGATCCACACAGGCAAGCAGTCAAAGAGAGCTAAGGGGGGGTCAATGATTCCCCTAGGGTCCACGTGGATCCTTCCTGCCTACTTGTGTTTATCAATGAATTTCCCCACAGGGTTCTATATGCAGGTCCTGAAGCAGCTTTTAGCTGTTAAACTAAATTAAAAAGAATTTATTTTTCATTTGTTGAGGTGACCTCACTTTTTTTTTTTTTTTTTTTAGCCAAATGCAGGATCCAAAATAATTCCTCTTCTAGACCAACCCCCTTACGGAAGGGACCCTAGCTGGGCCCATGGAAATTAATCAAGCCCGTCCCACTTTCCGGACTCCCCAGGTTAGCTGAAGCTCTGATGTTAGTCAGCGAGGAGTGCTAAAGCTCCAGCGTCACCGGGCTGCTCAGTAAATCAGTTTGAGTGCAGATTCGTGTCTGCTCTCAGCCTAATGCTGCTTCATGTCGGCTTATCTGCTCCCCAAAGCTATGGGGCAGTGCAGGCAGCCAGATCAATGTCTAAAAATATAAAATACCCTTCCCTGTCTTCTAACCGAACCCTCCCTTTTTTGGGAAGTGTCCCTTCCTCCTGGCTCCGCAGTGGCCCGGGTCTTATCCCTGGGTGGCTAGGGAAATCAGCTGCGTTCCCCGACCAAAATCCCCCCTCCGGTTCACCGGGTGCTGACTAGCTCCTTTGCTCTGTTCACACAAGGCCCAAGGGGCGCCAGGCAGCCAGCTCCCCAGAAAATAAAACTTTTTCGCCCCCGCCCGCGGCTCCAAATGGCCGTTTATTTTATTTTTTTCCGTAAACGCGGGGCTCAGCCGCCTGTGCCAACCGCCACCGGCAGCCTCAAAACTCACGAATCTCCACCGTTCGGTTCACGCCGCCGATCCGCGCAGATAGATTTCCCAAGCTTCTCACTCCACGCGTGCACAGCACAGACCCCCGGACAGGACCCCATCCCCAATCCGCCTTGCTCTGGGAGTTTGCAGTGTGCCCCCTCCTACACCAACGCCATCTTGCCCTCTATCTTTGTTCTTGATTTATTACCCGTTTTATTAATATATAGTCTCCTTCTTTGCCTCTTAAAATAGTTTTTAATTTAAAGTGTATTTTTTTCCTTTATCAGTCCATCTATTACCACCTGTTTTTGGTTATTGTCTACATGTAAAATGGTTTTCAACAATTCACTTGCAACCTCCTTGCATCCCTGGGTATAAGGTGAGTTTCTTGTAGACAGCATATAGATCGTTCTTATTTCCTTATCCATTCCACCAACCTTTGTCTTTTGATTGGATAGTTTAATCCATTAAAGTTCAATGTTATTACTGTCATGGCAGTAGGTTCATTAACCATTTTTTCTTTAGGTTTATATACGTTACATTTTTGTTTTATTTCTCCTTTTATATTATTTTTATTCTTACTAATACTGCTCCTTTCTACACCCTTCTCCAACCTTCTCACTGCTGTTTTTTTTCCTTTTATACTGCAGAACTCCCTTACTCCCTTTAATATTTCTAGAAAGACAGGTTTGTTGTCAACAAACTATAATAATTTCTGTTTATCTGTGAATATTTTGAACTCTCCCTCATTTTTGAATGCCAGCTTTGCTTTGTACAGATTTGTTCACTGACAGTTTTCTTTCAACATCTTAACTATGTCATACCACTGCCTTTTCACCTCCATGTTTTCAGATGAAAAATTAGTGCTAATCTTATCGAGTTTCCCTTGTATGCTTTCAGAATTCTCTCCTTTGTCTTTATTATTTGACAATTTGAAAAGTACCTATCTCAGGGTAGGCCAGTTAAGATTTACACTGGAATATGCTGCACTTCCTGGACATGTACATCCATGTCCCTCAAAATAGTTGGGAAATTTTCAACCATTATTTCCTCCAACACTACTTCTGCCCCCTTTCCTTTCTCTTCTAACTCTGGGATGCCTAAAAGGCTTATGTTTGTGCGTTTTATGTTGTCATTCAATTCTCTGAGTCCCTGCTGAATTTTTTAAATCATTTTATCTATTTGTTGTACTATCTGTCTGGTTTCAGATGTCCTATCTTCAATGTCACTAATTCTTTCCTTGGTGTGTTCAAATCTGCTATTATGTGCTTCCAGTGTATTTTTTTTTTTATTTCTTGCATTGTGCCATTCATCACCATAAGATCCATTATCTTTTTATGAATGTTTATGATTTCCTCAGTATGTTCTCACAGTGTCTTCTCAATATCCTTTATCTCTTCCTTCACTTCATTAAGTTGATTCATGATATTTGTTTGGCATCCTTTATTAGTTCTCTCAAATTCTGCATCTCCTTCTGTTTTTTACTTTGCTGATTAGACTGGGCAATGTCTTCCTGTTCACTTAGCATGGCTTGTAATTTTTTGTTGGTGTCTAGGCATCTGTTTTCCTTGATTGGCTTATTCAGATGGTTCACTTCTCTTCCTACTCTAGGGTTTTATTTTGTTTTGTTTTGTGTTATGGCTCCTCTTTGACTCTTCAGTCCACTTATTCTATATCCTTGTAGTAGTCTATGTTCCCTTGAAAAAATATTAATACCATAGAAAAGGAAAGAGAGAAAAAGAGAAAAAGAATAATTTTATGAAGATAGAAAAGGAACCATAAGATAGCCAGATAAAGTAGGTAATAAGAATGGAAAACCATAGAAATTATAAAACAAGAAAAAATTTTAAAAGTTGGAATAAATACGAAATGAGAAAAAAATAGAATAAAATAAAAGACTGGAAAGATAAGAAGACCAAAGGAATGAAGAGCAAATAAGAGATGGTGGAATGAATGGACAGCAACCAAATAGGAAAGAAAGAAAAGAAATAGATAAACTATGGAGAAAAAACAAGGAAAAGAAAAAAAAAAAGAAACAAAGAATGTGTAAAAGCAAAAAAAAGAAAACATAAAACAACCCAGGAAAAACAGGCCCCTAGGAGAACCTTCTCAGTCTGTTGGTTCACATGAATCTATTACCCTGCAGCTTGGCCTCCACAGGTAAGATACCCAGTTTCAGAGAATAAAATAAAGAATAAAAAGACAATAAATAAATAAATAATATAAAATAATAGATTGAAAAACCTAAAAAATTTTTTTTTCTGTATAAGTTCCCTGTCACAGGGTGCTGACTAGGTGCCTGATAACCTAATGGGATCAGGGATCTTTGGATCCCTTCTCTTTAGCGGTATCAGGGATTAAACCAGGTACCTACTATATGAGAGCCAGTAGTTCCTCCACTGAGTTACACCCACTCCACAGGCTAAGTTGGCTTCTGAAAACTTATCTGGCACATCCCACCCTCTTTTTCCTCAGGTGAATTGGTATTCTAACAGTTTGCTGTCTATCTCTCCTTTCATCCTTCTCTCCTGGGCTGTTTAAGTGCCTGCCTCTGCCTACCTCCTCACTGACCTAATTCCTCTCTCTCCTGGGGTAGTTGGGTGTGACACCCTGCCTGATCAGATTCCCCATCCCCTCTCCTTTGGGCCACTTCAGTGCTGACTGGAGCCTTTTTTGACATTCAAAGGGGGCTCAGCTGGTCAAACTCACTGTGGAGAAAACACTCTCCATCTTCTGCCAGAACCCTCTTCCTTCCAGGGAGGAAGACTTTCTTCCCCCTCCCCAGTTGGCTGCAGTGAGCCAGTGGTTTTACTGAGACTATTCACCTTGAGGGTGGGGTATATGTGCTGCTCCTAGTAACAGGGGTAACTAACTCCCTCCTGCGTGATGTGTAGCACTCTCCTGGTCTTCAGATCCTTAAAGAAGCTCCCTTAGATAGCCTTTTGTCCTTCCTCCATTGTTTTCATGAGAGAGTTGAGCCCTGCTTACCTACTTTTATGACATTTTCCCAGAAACTTCCTTTACTTTAATTTACCTGCCTCTTCCTCTGCTCTTCCCTGGAAGCTGTACAGTGTCCTGGCCTCTGCAATTTCAAAATACTTGTTTCAGACAGTTGCTGCCTGTTTAATAGTTGTTTTTGTGGAAGTACTGAGTCCTACTTTGCTATTTTCCAACAATTCTCCATAGTATTACTGAGTTTTGCATTTATCCTTTTATTTACATTTACTGGAGAGCTTCAATTCTTCACACTTCTCCAATCCATTCTTTTCTTTTTCTTTCAGCCTGAATAACTCATTTTAGCTATTCTTTTAAGGCAGTTCTTTTGGTAACAAACTCTTTTATTTTCTATTTTTCTGTGAATGTTTTAGACTCTTCCATATCTTTGAAGGACATTTTTGCCAGATAAAGAATATGTGGCTAACAATTTTTCTCTCTCAGTGCCTTAAATATATCATGCCATTGCCTTCTCACCTCCAGGATTTCTGATTAGAAATCAGCACTTACTCTTATTGAGGATCCCTTTGTATGTGATTAATTTCTTTTCTCTTGCTACTTTCAGAATTTTCTCCTTATCTTTGACATTTGACAGTATGATTAGTATGTGTTGCTGAGTAAGTCTATTGGGTTTATTCTGTTTCCATACATTGTATTTCTTAAACATGTATATTTATGTCTAAGCATTGGGAAATGTTTGGCCATTATTTTCTCAATTTTTCTTTCTGCTCCTTTTCCCTTTTATTTTCCTTCTGTGACTCCAATGATATGTATGTTTGTATGCTTCATTCTGTCACTCTAGTCCTTGAGACTAGACTAATTTTTTATATTCTTTTCTCTTTCTGTACTTCTGATTCTATGATTTTGATTGTCCTTTCATCTGGTTCACTGATTTTTTTCTTCTGCATGTTCAAATATCCTATTATATGTATGTGGTGTGTTTTTAATCTCTATTATTCTGCCTTTCATCCCATAAATTCTATTATATTTCTTTTTAAACTTTTGAATTCTTCTTTATCTCACACAATGTCTTCTTAATATCATTTATCTCTATATCCACCATTAGTTTATGTCCATATTTTCCTTCATATACTTGAATTGATTGCAGCAGTGACTTGTTTGAACTTCCTCAATTAGTTTTTCCAAATTCTTTGTCTCCTATGAAGTTTTAATTTGTTCCCTTGACTGAGTCATATCTTCATGATTCTTAGTGTGATTGTTAGGCTAACATATTAACTTGGTCAGTTGATGTGGCTAGTTGTTTGGTCAAGCAAATCCTGGGCTAATTGTAATGCAAGGGCATTTCTTAGATCATCATCAGTGAGTTGATTGCAGCTATAGTTGATTACATCTACAATCAGTTGAGGAGATTGCCTTCAGCAATGAGTGTTTTCTCATGCAATCAGTTGAGACCTTAAAAGGAGAAGTTATTTCAGCAATCAGATAGAGAATTTCCATCTCTGCCATTGATAGCTAGCATTTCTTCAGGAACTCATTGAGGACCTTCATCAGAGTCCGTGGCTTGCAACCTGCCTTACAGAATTTGGACTTTTGCATTCCCATAGTCACATGAGATAATTTTATAATGTCTCAAAATATTTACAGATATCCCCTGTTGCTTCTTTCCACCTAGAGAACCCTAACTAATACACTTAGTATGGCTTTTAACTTTTTTCTGATGTCTTGGCATCTGATATCTGGGCATCTGATGTCTAAGCATCTGATTATTTAGATGTGTTAACTTAGAAGTCAGTTTCTTCCTCTTGCCTAGGGTCTTATTGCTGATTGGCTTTGTGCTAAGTTTCTTCTTTGATGTTTGTTCCAACTTATTCTGGAACTTTAGAGTAGATCTTGTCTATATGTGCAGATATTCTCGGCTCTTCTGCACCTGTATACTGCCCTGGATATGTGTTTCAATTTTTAAGATGACTCTTTTTTGTGTAATGCTTTCATATCCAGTACAAAGTTTCATTTCCTCTGTTCCTTCTCCAGGAATCTTGATCTATTCTGCTTGTTTTTGCACAGAATTTTCTCCCCAGCTCTTACTATTTGTTTAAAATTTTTCCCTCACTCAGGGCCCCTTTTCATACATTTTCAGTGCTGGATCTTCTCTAGTCTTTCGGGAGTTCAAGCACCCCTTTTTTTCTGTGAGGCTTTTCTGCCTCTGGTTTCCTCCCCCTTATGGTACCCCACTCTGGAGAACCAGAAGGTTTTCAATCTGGAAAGTTCTGTTTTGAGTTTAGGTGGTTCAGCAAGCAGAGACTGGATTAAGAGTGTGCATCTCTTGCCAACAGTTCTTCCATGGTCTCTTTTCTCTCTGGGCACTTTTTTTTTCAATAATAAATTTTTATTTTATTTTTTAAAAGATACTTAGATTATATAAATGTTACACAAAAATTATAGGGATTCCCATATGCCCCACCTCCCACTTCTCCCACAACCTCCCACATAAACGTCCTTCATTAGTGTGGTACATCACCTGCAATAGATAAACACATCTTGGGGCTTTGCCACTAAGCATTGACCATAGTTCACATTGTAGACCACACTCTCTCTCACACAGTTCTGCATGTTATATGATGATATAAAATGGCCTATATCTGTCATTGCAATGTCACTCAGGATAATTCCCAAGTCCCAAAAAAGCCCCTGTATTACAACTGCTTTTCCCTCTCCCTGCCCCCAAAGCATCCAGTGACCACTGGTTCCACATTAGTGTTGTAATTTCTTCCATTGCTTGAATCACAATATGTCTATAACAGAATACCAGTAAGTGCACTCTAGTCCATAGCTTTTCCCCCAATCATGAGGAGTCTGGGATGCTGATGTCCACTCCACCTCCAAGTGAGAAGGGGCTTATATCCCATGGATAAGATGGATGGGATTATCCTACCTGCAGCTGCAGACCCTCTCCATTCCCTGGGATGGCCGTTATTCATCATCAACTCCCTGCCAGGTGTCCTGGGTGAATCCATTGAGCTGCAGAGTAGGATTTGCAGCTCCACCGAGATTCCGGCCCCAGCTGGCACATGGGCAGCCCAAAGACTCCAGTCTCTGGAAGTACACCTACAAACTCCAGCACCACATATAGGTTTCAATAAAAGGAACAGATGGACCATGAGCAGGGAAGACATATTTGAGTACAGCTCTGTCACTCCCAGGACCAAGGATTCCAAAGTAAGGCCCATTGATAAGGCACCAAACTCCAGGGCTTTCTGCCCTGTTATAGGACCTGGATGTCTCTAGGGCCCTCAAGAGCCCCTCTATTTGGGGTGATATCCACATTGGAAGCCTATGAGGTCCTACTGAGATGACCATAAGCATTACCTCTGGGATGACCTCCCGACTCACTTTGAAGTCTCTTAGCCATATGAACTCATTTGTCTTTACCTTTTCTCCCTTTTATTTGAGGTCTTTTTCCAGTCATATTGCCAGTTGGCACTTGGTATTAATCCCTCATTGCCAGGGAAGCTCATCCCCCAGAGTCATGTCCCATGCTGGAAGGAAGGTAATGAATTCATATGCTGAGTTTGGCTTAGAGAGAGGCCACATTTGAGCAACAAGGAGGCTCTCAGGTGACAACCCTTAGGCACCCTATAACAATAGGCTGAGTTTCAATTTCAAGAGCAAAGACTCGTAAGGCTAGTCATCAATATCAAGAGCCCATCAGTGGATCATCTTCCTTTGCCAGACACTGCCCCTGCACTTGGGGGACTGTTGCTGCTCCCTTGGAGAATGTGGCAGAGCTCTCCAGCATGGGAATTCAGTATTCTCTAATTTATTGAGTGATTCTCCACCCACTGTGACCATGCCCCGTGAGCATTTGAAAAATTTTATATATGTTTTATGTATGTTCATGTGAACTTCCTCCCATGCACCCCCTATCCCCGACACCCCTCACCAATGATCCTCTCCCTCCCCAGTTGTAACCCTTCTGTGATCCAAAGTTTCTTTAAATATGAAGCCAAGACAATAGCCAAATAAAATTATTAGGAAAATGAAATAATAATGATGTTTAAATGTAAGAGATAAAACACATGAAAACATAAAAAAAACTAAAACTAAAATAAAATTAAAGGATTGGGTTATTAAAAAAATGGGAAATGTTTTTGGAAAAATTAAAAAAAATTTTTTTGACGTTTTGCCTTTTATCATTGCAATATCTGTTGTCCAGTTTGTACCGTGGCACCTTCCCACTCTCACTCCCCTGTGTCTCACTATTTTTCATTTAATTTTCAAAGAAGTTTTAGGTCACAGCAAAGTCACACACAGAATACAAGAGATGCCCATATACCCAACCCTCTCCCCCTTTCCTCACTCCATTTTAAAACCTTTTTGTATGTGGTTGGTAGCATTGTTATAACTGATATACAGATAGTGAAACCTAGCTACTAAACATTGTCAATGGTTTACAGTATGGTTTACATTTTAGATCATACACTTTTATAAATTTTGATGATATTTGCCATGTCCTGTGTCCATCACTGTAAGGTAATGAAAAACATTTCCACTGACCACTAAATACTCCCTGTTTAATCTATTCTGCTCCTCCCTCCCCATTCCCGCGGGGCCCACAACGATCCCCTGGCTCGACTCATTGGATGACAAGATTCATAGTTACATGCAACAAGAGGTCTCGACACACTGGTTTGTCCTCCCCTATTAGGATCTGCCCTTGCTATTAAGAGTTGCCCACCAGTCTATTTCTGAGCGAATCAGTCCTGCAAAAGATGAGAGTCCATCTCCTTCCCGCTCATTGTGTGGGTCTCCACCCACTGATACAACACATTATGACATGATGAACACTCACACACTCCCTAGAAGCCTACTCCAGATGCGCCCTGTCCGAATGTCCTCCCAACCAACATCCTAAATCAGTGACACTTCCTTGTCATATTGTCTCTGAACACTTTTATTATGTGGTACTCCTCAGCTTCTTCTGTTCTGCCCTGGATCTCTGTAGACTTGTGTTCCTGTGCCTGCATATGTTTTGGTTTCTAACTCACTGCTATGAGTGGCTTTATCCTCTGCAGCTGTGGCAGATGAGACTCAGGCTATGCTGCTTCTGTACAACTCCTAATCTATGTGGTACCAATTGAGGTGGATGGGTCCAGATGGAGGTTGTGGGATGTATATCTCCTATCTGATTTTGATGTTTCCCTTTCTTTGTTTCAGTATTTGTGGAGCCCTTCTCCGGTCTCTATCATATTCCAGAGTTCCAAGCAAGTTAGATTTGTCCTTTTATTAGTTGTTTCTGAGGGGAGAATTTTCCAGATGTCTTACATCGTCATGTTGATATCTCCTCTTAGGTGCTTCCTTTAAAGCAGATTCCCAGGTCCCAGAAGAGAACAGAATCTCTAGATGTGGGACCTATGAATCTATACTTTTACAACTACTGAGAACTTTAGAAAGGACCCAAGTTTGGGGACTCCTGCTCCATTTCTATCTGGCACTTCTAAATCCAATTAGGAAATGAGTTAATTTGTTGGTGTACAGTTGGAATGAAAAAGGGAGAAAGAACTCAAATCAACAAAACCATTCTGAGTAAAGGTTTAGCTTTTTACTTGCTCAGAAGTATGCTTGTAATTGATGGAGATGAGTGTGTGCGTGTGCGCACGCATGCGTGCGCATGCATGAGGGTTGGCGATATGGGGTTTGCTGTTAAGAGAATACTTGTTTCAAAGAAAGAGTAATTCTAATACTTTTCCAAATGCATTCAAGAAGGTCAGGAAATATATCATCAAATTAGCCAGATTATTTGAAGTCCAGCAGTGTGTGGACAGTCAAAAGAATTGGTTGCAGGGTCTTCCCTCAGCATAATGGTTAAGTTGTCTTTATTTTCCCTACCTGCCTTAAAGTAAGTTTCCCCAAAGTGGTAACCTCAAACCTGTCATCTGTTCTAGCATAAATGCATCCTTACTATCGTAAATGAGTATTTTTCTTTGCTTTTCTTCTGAGAAGAATTTACATTTGAAAAGGATGCTTAGAAAACAGTATTCGGTGTTTAACTCTGAAGAGAATGCTGGATGATGTTGCTTCAGGACAGCAGCTATAGGCCAACAGGAGAGAGAATTTGGCATTAAACTAATTCTGTTTGGTGACACAATAAGGTTTTACTTTATGAGCATACCTGTACCCAGAAAGGAAATGGAGAAATTAACACTTTAACCTTGTCTTCTTGTATCTCATCTCAGTAATTGAACTATCTCAAAAAATACCTCCTAGATTAATTTATGTAAGTACAGGTGAGGTATCTTGACTTTTCCTTTCTCTTTTTTCCCTTTTATAATGTATAAAAATCATAACAATCGTATTATGTGAACGCTACCATGTGTTAGCCAAAGTGCTGGTGGGATTCAAAGCCAGTTAAATTTTTTCCACCACAAGAGACAGTATAACCTGATAGTTAAGAACCCATGGCTAAGTAATCAGAGACTACTGCATTCCAGTAGTAGTTCTGGGATCATGTAGTAGATAGTTCTCTTTTCTTGACCTAATTACTTCATTCTCTGAGCCCTTCTTCCATTTCTAAAATGGAGATAATAAATAGTACATGCTTTATAAGTAGTAACCGGTAGTACCTATTTCATGAGATAATGTATATAAGGCACTGAGCACCATGCTTGGAACATAAGAGGCCCTTGATAGCTGCTATCATTATTTTTGTTACCTTGTTTTTCTATGTATGTGAAAGTGCTTTTTAAATGGTAAAGCCACCATCAAAGGACACTTATCTAATGGTTTAGTGTGCTATGGATGTCCTCTAATGGCTCACAGAGCCATTCAAGACAATATAATGCTGGGGAGAAACTATTCCTTATTGTGACCTTAAAACCTGTTTTGTTTTATTCAGTATGGTTATAAAATATTTTGCAAGCAGGTCTCAAGCAGAACTCTATTTATAAAACATCAATTCTTCTTCCTGTTAGGAGAAGTAAACAATATGAGGGACTTAGCAGCAGGGGAAATGGCCCTGAATATATTAGCAGGTCTGCATTCAAGCTCTGCTAGTAGTCATGTTACTTTGGAGATACTATTTCTAGATTCTGACTGTATGCATCTTGAATTTAAAAGAAGGGGTTAATAGCACTTTGCCCACAAACACTGTTTTTAGAAAGCAGTGGACTATGATAGAAACCCCTCAGCTTTGAATTTCAGGTGGGATTTTTTTATAATTCTGTATCTACCATTTACTAGCTATATCTCTTTGACTAGTTTCTTTATTGCCCTGACCCTTGGTTTACTTTTATATAAAGTTGAAATAATGATATTTATCACACGGATAGTTTTGAGGATTGAATGAGATCACTACAAAGTTCCCTTAAAATATTAAAGGTAAAATCATTAAGATTGATTGAAGATTAGTTGCTATGCAATTTATAACAATGATGACAACCATTCATTAAGAGCTAACTAAATGCAAGGAACAGTAGTCAGTCCTTTACAAGCATTATTTCATTTAATAACAACTTACCTATGAGATAAATATTATTAAATTCATTTTTGAAGTTGTGGGATATAAGGGTCAGAGAAGGTAAGTAATGTGTTCAAAGTCACATAACCAGGAATTGGGGGAACTATGTTTTGAATCCACACAGTTGGTCTGAGAGCCTGTGTTCTTAACCTGACTTTGAAAAGCAACAGAGGGCATGAAATGGAAAAGAATCAGAAGGACCCCTGTAAGTATCAGGAAGCTAAAGATTGTTCTAGTAGTTAAAAATAAGGTGAATATTTTAATAAGGAGTGCTTATGATCAGTTGTAGTTTTGGAGAGTGCATTATGCCCATATTTAGATTATTTAGTACTTTGCTCCAACTTCTAAAATAGGAATAACAATGAATTAGTAATAATGGCAGCAGTTACCTTGTATTGAGTGCTGATTTTGTGTTAAACACTAGCATTGATGCTTTACGTAGATTATTTCATTTAATTTTCATGACAAATTTATAAGGAAGGTACTCTTATGAATTCTATTTTACAGATGAAGGACCTGAGATCCTAGAAACTTACTGAGTTGCAAAAAGACTCATGTCGAGCGAGTTGCAAAAATGGGACCTACCCCTCGCGCCTTGATATTATTTCATGTGTATACATAGTACAAACATGCTTGAGAGCAGGGCCTGCCATATTAGGGACCCAGGACCCTTAGATGTACACTAATGGAGAAATAAAGACACATGATATAATACTAATATTTCCAAATCCCTAACATTCACAGAGTAACTAAAACATTCAGTTTGTAGTTTATTTTTCCTCAAAAATAAAATCAACTCAAATGATATATTTGCCTTCTTGGGAAAGGGTCTGAGTGCCATTAAATAGCTATCTTGCCCCCCTCCCCCCAAAAAATTGTCTGTTTTACAAGTCCCATCTCTGAAAATTTGCTATGTTGTATTTAACATCTCTCTTCCACTAAGGGAAATTTTTATTGATTTCATTAAACATTTCCTCTTTACTAGGTCCTCAAAGAGAGAATTTTGGGTGGAGAATTCTACAAAGGCACTGACAATTCAGTGGGAGAGCACTGGGTTGAGGGGTAGTATCCACTAGAAGGTGTAAAATACCTGAGAAGAAAGGAGAGGAGAGGAAAGATGGCCACATTTTGCTGATTACACAATGGAGGACCAGCTGTGTGAAAGGTAATCTCCAAAGACTCCTTCAAGTGACCCTACTCAGGCCAGCTTTCTGTCCTATACCAAAATGGACTGAACAATGAACAGTTCGCGCCTAGCTAAGTTCTCAGGAACTAGGATTTGAAAACAGCTTCCAAACTCTGGAAACATAAAACCTGCCCAATTCTTCCCCTCATCAGAAATCATCACTGGTGAGTGTCCTGGTCTCAGGGCAATTTACAAGAGTACTAGAATTTGCCAGGCAAGACGATGCTCCCTATGTGGCCCCTATTCTTCTGTCTCAAACAAAATTGGGAAATTTGCTATTATCCTTTAAAATTATCTTGTGTGTTTATTTGTTTAGCTGCTTGCCTTTTTAAAAATTCATCTAGCTTTTTGTTTTACCCTGTTTTATGGCAACATCTCCCTAGGCTTGACTAAACATGGCTGTGTTTTCTGCATCAGGTAATATTTCATGTTGACTCATAACCCAGCAAGTTGGGGGTGACCAGGGGAGATTATGCCTTGCTTTGCATTTTGCTGACTGGGGCCAGAACAGGATAGCTGTTCCCAATACATTTTAGAGTTTACTTTTGGTCTAATATGATTCTCTGAGAAAATCCTTCCATTTATTTGCCTTTTCCAATCTCAACTGCCTCTATCTTATCTGAGCATTGAGGTGGTGGGTGGCTCTCACATGAAGAGAGATATAACTATTATATACAGTTTTGTAGGTCACAATTTTGCTACTTCTGTCTTCAGTGTGAACTTTGCTAACCTGGAACATGTTTCTTGAAGCAGATATAATTTTAAAAATGTAGAAGCAAGCAACATACAATAGCTGATGGTGTGATTTGAAGGGTTTGGCCAAGATACATTTTCCTATCTCTGCACCAGAGCAAAAAAAGGTTGCTTATGTCACAATTTAGCTTATGATTGACCTCATCTTAGCACTCAGTTGCAATGTCAGATAGACTTCACCTGTTTTGTTCTCTGTTCCACACTTTGTCTGTAAAAAAAACTTCTATAACTGAGTTTGAAGAGCATGAATCAGCACAAATGACTTTATTTATTTATATTAGGATTACTAAAACCACATTCTTCTGGAGGGAAGAGAGGAAATTTCTGGGTTAGGAGTCAAGACACATGGTTTTTCACTTGACTGTGATTCCTCCACTGTTAATTTGATCTTTTATATGAATTTCTGTAGTATACTTTTGAGGGAAATACCAATGATAGTTTCTTTCTCTCAATCTGGTATAAAAAGCCCAGGCCTGAAATCAGTTCCATTGATTGTAAAGAAGCAAAAAAAATCAAATTAGAAATTCATTTCTAATGTTTTAACTATCTGACATTTTGTCAAAAAATGTGTTTGTTATATTAAATAGGTAGTTGGATTGTAGTAACATGGCTGATGGGTTAGGCAGATAGTGCTCAGCTCTCACTAAAACAACAGACAGGGAGCTAGAGGCTGCCTTCAGGACCTGCTTTGGGGTACAGTGGACCAGGATACTGCTTCACAGCTCACAGCTCCCAGGAAAGTGAGGGATGCAGAGAGGAGGAAGCCAAAACAATGGGCTGTGAGTTACTAGACCTCCCAACCACTGGGAAGGGCTCTCCACCCCCCTCCGAGATATTAAGTGATGGTAAAACTCCTGGTGAATTGTATCTAACTGAGAGAAGAGTTGGAGACTTCCTGCCTGCCAGTTACTTTGGATATATATTGAATGGAAAGGTGCTCTGAGTCCATCTAGGAGGACACTGGACAGATAGGGAAAACAGGGTGAAATCGTGGGTCTCACACCCCTGTGGCTGGAAGTGGCTCATATAACCCGCCCTCATGGTGGATAGCTTAGGTGGAACTGCTGGCTCCCTTCTCCAAATGGAGTGTGATGGCAGATTCTCTGGGAGTAAGAGGGGTCTGAGAGGGTGAAGAGCGGTATCTTTGCAGTGAGTTTAGCCAGCTGGGACCCCCTTGAATATAGGAAGGGTCCCCAACTTGACAGGGAAAGGAGAGGGGATCTCCTCAGACAAGCTGTCATACCCAGCCACCTAGGTAAAGAGAGGAATTACATCGGAGAGGAGACAGAGACAGGCAACTGATCAGCAAGACTCAGGTGGACTGCAAGGAATTTAACCTGCCTGAGGGAAAAGGAGCAGATAGCCTACTGAAAGGCCAATTAAACTAAGCAGACAAATTAGCTCAGTGAGAGAATTCCTGCCTAGCATATACGTGGTCCCTGGTCCAATTCCACGTTATTCTAAGAAAAGTGAGCTGCTGGATTATCAGGCATCCAGCTCAAACTTTATGACAAGGAACATGTAGACATTCTTTTTGTATTAGGTTTTCTTTAATCACCTATTTTTTTAAAAAGTTCCTTTTTAAATTTTCCTTATTTTACTCACTAAAACCTGTTTCAAAACCTGCAGAGGGCAGGCTGCAGAGTGATTGATTGATGAACACCAGCAGCCTGAGAAGATCCTTAGGGGTCTAAAAGAGAAGGTTGTTTTTCCGTGTTTGTTTTTTTGACTTTTTTTCTTTCCTCTTTCTCCTTTTTTTTTTTTTTTTTTTTTAAAAAAAAAAAAAAAGAGTCACTGCAGTCTTGTTTCTTGTTTGTTGTGTTTGCCCTTCCTTTGTGTCTCTGTTTGTTTGGCTTTTTCTTTTTCTTTTTTTTTCTCATTTACTATTTTCTCTATTTTTGTCATTTACCATTTTCTCTGTCTATGCTGTTTTTTTTCTCTCCTTCATCTTTATATCTTGTGTTTTCTGTTGTTGTTCTTTCATTACACCCATTTTTGTTTGGTCTTCAATTTTTCTTGTTTTTATTTCTCTCTCCCTTTTTCTCTCCTTTCTTTTTTTTTTTTTACTTTTTTCTTTCTGTCTTTACTTTTTTCTTTCCCCTCTTCTCATCATTCCAGCCTTGTAATTCATTCTATATATTTTTCTCTATTTTGTTTCTTGTTTCATTGTTTCTATTCTCCTTTTCTAATCTTATTCCTCTGCCCATTTTACTTGTGTTAATTTTTCAATTTCCTAGGTCTTGTACAGTTCCTCTCCTACATCTTACTTTTTTTTTTTTTTTTTTTAGATTTCACCTTTAATCATGATGTTTCTCTAATAAAAAGAGTCATAGCTCTCAGAATGACAGTAATATTTCATGGTTAACAGTTTACAATATTATTTCACTACAAAGAAAAAAAATCAAATTATTTTCAATACCTTTAATAGTGCTCTAAAGTTTTTTTTTTTAATTTTTATACAATTTTATTGGTGTATATCATACATTCATGTACACACATAAGCAGTAAGTGTATAGTATAAGTTGTGAACTTATAAAACAACACGCATATCATCTTACAGGGATCCCATACACCCCACCACCAGCACCTTGCATTAATGTGAAAAATTTGTTATAAATTATAAAAGAGCTTTGTCAAAATATTACTAACTATAGCACATATGTTAGATTTGGTATATCTTACTTTTATTATTACTATTATTATTTTTCTCTTCCTAGCTTTTTCCTTTTCTCAGGTCCTAACATTTTTTTCAAGGGAACATAGACAACAACAAGAAAATAGAATAATCGGAAAAATGTATCAAAGTGAAACCTTACCCACACTCAAAAACAAAAAATAAAACCATAGAGAGAGAACCTAATCAACTGAATAAACCCATTAAGATAAACAGATGACCAGACACCAACCAAAAATTACAAGTCATACTAAGAAACAGGAAGACATGGCCCAGTACAATGAACAAACTAAAAACTAGGAGAAGATGAATAGCATGGAACAACTAATCAAAGATGTCCAAAAAAATATCATGGACCAACTTAATGAAGTGAAGGAAGAGATTAAGGTTATTAAGAAGACACTAGGAGAACATACTGAAGAAATTGTAAACATACATTAAAAGATAACAGATATGATGGTAATGAATGGTACAATCCAAGAAATCAAAAAGACACTGTAAGCACATAACAGCAGATTTGAAAATGCAGAAGGAAGAATCAATGATGTGAAAGAAAGTACAATGGAAATCAAATAAATAGTAGAACAGATAAATAAAAAGATGGGAAAAATTTCAGCAGAGACTTAAGGATATGAAAGACGACATGAAATGTACAAACATATGCATTATAAGCATCCCAGAGGGAGAAGAGAAGAGAAAGGGAACAGAAGGAGTGATGGAGGAAATAATGTCTGAAAATTTCTCAACCTTATTGAGGGAGAAGGATGTACATATCCAGGAAGCACAGTCCTTAGTATTTCCTGCAAAGCTGGTCTCTTGGTTACAAACTCTCTGTTTCTGTTTATCTGTGAATATTCTAAACTTGACCTCATTTTGGAAAGACAATCTTGCCAGTTATAAGATTCTTGGCTGGAAGTTTTTGTCTTCCAGTATCTTAAATATGTCATACCACTGTCTTCTTGCCTCCATGGTTTCTGGTGAGAAATCAGCACTTAAACTTATTGGGTATCTCTTATATGTTATGCATTGCTTTTCTCTTGCTGCTTTCAGAATTCTCTCTTTGTCTTTGGCACTTGACATTCTAATTAGTATGTGTCTTGGAGTCAGTCTATTCAGATTTATTCAGATGGGAGTACATTGTGCTCCTTGGATATGGATATCTATGTCCTTCAATAGGGTTGGGAAATTTTCTGTCATTATTTCTTTAAATATTCCTTCTGCCCCTTTTCTCTTCTCTTCTCCTTCTGGGACACCCATGACACATATGTTTGCATGTCACTTGCTGTGGTTTAGTTCCCTGAGACCCTGTTCAATTTTTCCATTCTTTTCTTCATCTGTTCTTTTGCTTGTTGTCTTTCAGAGGCCATTTCTTCAAGCTCACCAATCCTTTAGTCCGCTTTCTCAAATCTATTATATGCTTCCAGTATATTTTTTATTTCATTTATTGTGCCTTTCATACTCATAAAATCTGCTCGTTTTCTATAGCCTTTCAAATTCTTCTTTGTGCTCATTCAGAGTCTTCTTAATAGCCTTAATATCTTTAGCCATCTTGTTGAATTTATGATGTATCCTCTGGAGTGCCCAAAAATCTAATCTGTGTGGGCTGAATGCACCTGCAGTTGCCTTGAGAGGCTGAGGGAATACTGTTCCTTCTGCCCATTAAGGGGTGGGAATGGAACCACTGATGCCTAATAGTTCAGTCCCTGTAGGCTAAAAGTGCCTGTCATTGCCATGAAAGGTTAAGGAAACACCAGTCCCCTCCTATCCTTTATGGTAGTGAGGGTGGATGCACAAGCACCCAACAGTTCAGTCCCTGTAGGCCAAGATTACCTGCTGATGCCTGGAGAGGCTTAGAAAATACCAATCCCTTCCTATCTTATTAAGGGTGATGTTGGATCCACAGGTACCAAGCAGTTCAGTCCCTGTAAGCCAAAAGTAGCTGCCATTGCTCAGAGATGCTAAGGAAACATCAGCCCTTCCAATCCTATTAGGGGTGGGAGTGGATCCACAGGCACCCAACAGACCAGTCACTGGAGGCTTAAAGCATCTGGCATTGCCCAGAGAGGCTGAGGAAACACAAACCCCCTATGATCCTATTGTGTAGTCGGGTTGGATCCACAGGTACCCAACAGTCCAGTCTGTGCAGGCCAAAATTACTTTATATTGCCCAGAACAACTATGGAAACACCAGCCCCCTCTTATTCTATTGGGGGTTAAGGTTGGATCCACAGGTGCCCAACAATTCAGTCCCTGTTGGCTGAATGTACCTGCCTTTCCTTGTAGAGGCTGAGGAAACACAAGCCCCCTTTTATCCTATTGTGTGGTGGGGGTGAATCCACTGGTTTCCACCAATCCAGGCAATGCAAGCTGAAAGTGCTTGTCATTGCCCAGAAGGGCTGAAGAAACACAGCTCCTCTCCTATCTTACCTCAGGGATGGTACTATAGCTGTCTGAATATTCAGTCTATGTGGGCCGAAAGCACCTGCAGTTTCCCAGAGAAACTGAAGTAACACCAGGCCCCTCCTATCCTATGGGGGTAGAGGGGTGGAGATGGAATTGAAGGCACTCAACAAACCAGTTCATGTGGGCTGAAAGCACCTGCAGTTCCCCAGAGAAGCTGAGGAAACACATTTCCTCTCTTATCCTATTGGGGTGCAGGAATGGAGCCTCTGGTGTCTGACTATTCATTCTGTGCTGGCATAAAGTGCCTGCAGTTACCCAGAGAGTCTGGTGCAGGTCCTCCCAGCTTCTTCTCTGCTGAGGGTGTGACTAGAGCCTAGGATAGGTCTGCAATCTGATCTCGGTAGAAAGAAGTTTTTTCCTATCTTCAACGTGATTTTCATTCTGCCCAGATTCCCCTCATGTTGGGAGTGGAGTTAAAATTGTGGCTACCAGCCTCTTTCTGTCTTGGACAGGTTTAAACTTTAGCTGTTCTTAGAATTATACTGTAGCCAGCCAAGTTTACTAATCAGTAGCTGAAGTCAGAGCCCAACTGCCTCTTTGTCCCCCATTTTTGGGTATTGGAGCTTCCAACTCCAGTCACAGAATAGCTCCTGAGGCTGCTTGGACCACCAGGGTAGGATAGGCACCAGGCCTCTATTGTGTGGAATGCTCTACTCATGAATCTTCTCTGCAGGTGAGCAGTCTTTCCTTCCATTCTTTCAAAGATGTTGCAAAATGCTCTTCTCATCTCCTGGAGGCCCCAAACAGGTGATTTATATAGCTCTGGGTGATTACTAAGTGACCTCTTGGATGAGCTGACTCTTGGAGCTCCTTACTCTGTCACTATCTTGCCCCTATCCCCACAATGACTTTATTTTGTAATATAACCTCTGATTTCTGTTTCTAATGATAATATGTGCCTTGTTAAAACTATATATCATTGGCTGTATCATTGTTTTGTTTTAAATTAGTCTATTGGACAAGGTACAAATCATAAACAAAAGATTACTTGAATTGCTCTCATGCTTCCATGACTTTATTAAGTGATTATATGGACAAAATTAACAATTGCTATGGCTATGCTAAAACTTGTGGCCTTGTGGCATTTCTCCATGTCAATAAAATTAACCATGAAAACATGTTTTACAAGAACAAGGCACAAAACAACATTGCGAAAAATGAAAATCAAACACCTACTCTTATTCCCTTACATTCTACAATATGTCCTAAAGTTCTACGAAACCACACATAATGCAACTTAGAATGGAAATTTTCCAAATTCAGTTTATTTGAGCAGCAGAAAGCACCAAGAACTCCCTAGGCAACCTTCCTTTTGTGTACTGAAGCTGGGTATAGTCTCGAGTCTAGACTTAAGAACTGACAGTCAGTGGCCTATTTATCCACTATGGCATAGGGATTGATTAAAGAATTATTATAAACAATTAATCATCATTCCACATTCTTTTAAGAATCATACTTCAGAAAACCTTTGAAAAGGACCCCAAAAAGCATAAAATGAAAATGTGTAATTTGATCTTTATGCTTTTCTTTCTGTAATGAGATGGGCAATGAATGGATCATATAAGTTTAAATTGTTAGATTTCTCTTTTGTACATTAATTCAGATGAAATATTGAAATCACACCAAAACACCAGATTTCCATCAATTATCCAGTCATTCATTAATGTAGATGACCATAGCAACACCTAACACTGGTATGTCCATTTAAAGGTTTGTATTTTTATTTTGTCTTCAAAGAAGTTTTAGGTTACAGAAAAGTCATGTACCAAATACAGGGGACTACCATATACCCAACATCCTTCCATTTTCCCCCTTCCCCTATCAATAACATTTTATATGTGGATAGTATGTTTGTTACAACTGATGTACAAATATTGAAACATAGCTACCAACCATGGTAAATGGTTTACATTTTGGACCATACACTTTTATTAACTTTGATGCAATTCAACATGGCCTGTACCCATCATAGCAAGACCATGTAGAACACTTCCATCTCCGCCAAAATGTCCCCTGTTCCATCTATTCTATTCCTCCCTCCCCCTCCCCTTGGGATGCACAGCAAGGACTAGGCTTCCCTACTTGAAGGAAAAAATTCATATTACTTACAACAGTACAGAGAGTTTGACACACTGGTCTGCCCTCCCCTATTAGGCACTACCCATGCTCTTGAGAGACTCCTGCCCCTCTATTTGAGAACATAGCAGGCCTCACCAGGATGGGAGTCCACCACCTTGCCGCTCATTATGTGGGTCTCCACCATATGATATAACACAATATTGCAAGATGAACACTCATACACTCCCTAGAAGCCTGCCCCAGGTGTGCCCTGGCCTGAATGCCGCCCACATCCAACACCCCATACCAGCAACCTTCACTTGCCATTGTGCCAAAAGAGCATTCCCAACATTGTAGTTTCAACCATGTACCCACCAATCCCCAGTGTTCACCTGTTCCCTCCCCCAACCCTCTCCCCAGTTCCATGGACAGTCCAACCCACCCTCCCCACCACACCCCCCTGACAAACCAGCATCATCTATCCTAAAGTATCATTATACCACTGTCACGTCCCTCTACTCTACACCTACACACTTTCCCCTTATCTCAGATTTTGCCCATATGGGCATTGGCTCACAACCTTCTTCTCCCTTTCTATTTCCTGTAAACCTATCTTCCAGATTCTAGCTCTGTGAGTCTGCTCAATTTAAGGGATCTGTTTAGTTTCTCCAAGTTTAGGGGGTTATTCAGAATATTTAAATGCACTAATTCCAACTTGCTCTTCTTAGGGAATGAATAAAGAAGGATGGCCAGTTAAGATTAGGTGTCCATCAACAGATGAATGGATAAACAAACTGTGGTCATTCACACGATGGAATATTTATGCAGCTGTAAGAAGAAATGAAGTCATGAAGCATATGGCAACATGGATGAACCTGGAGGACATTATGTTGAGTGAAGCAAGCCAGACACAAAAGGACAAATACTGTGTGAATGCATTACTACGAACCAAATATATTGTGTAATATATTGTTTGATTAAAAAAAAATTTTACATGTATCCATTACATTTAATTGAGAAATGTATATATTTATTCATCTGTGTTTACTTTTTAGTTTTTAATTGTTTATGTTTTCAATTATTAAATGTACAAAATAAAGTTAAAAAAAAAAAGATTATATTAACCTCAGGCCTTAATATAACCATGAAAACAGAACTCTCCATAGACTGAACAGTTGAAGAAGATGCAGGACATACTATTTATGGTTTCTTGTTTTCCTCTGGAAATAGATACATACTTCTTAGCATGATAGAAATAGATACAAGGAAACACAGATGGCATTGACTATAGCTCCTTAAATGTAGAATCCAGGTATGGATTAACTAACTCTCTTCAGAACCTGCCACTGAGTCTTATTTCTGGAAGGCACTGATAACTAACTGTTGAATGAACAAATGCATTTAATCTGTAGTTTTCACAGGAGCAAACCCCATGCCTGAGTGGTGTAGGGTGGAGTAAAGTGAAAATAGGATGAGTAAAAGGGAAGAAAAATAACCCAGAAAGGAAAATAGAGAGTTCTGATAAAAAAAACTTGGCTGAATTCCATAATCTGGCATAAAGCTAATCTTAGGGAAAGTAATTGCACTGATTTTGCATGTGAGCATCTGAACAGCATAGGCAGTAGTGAAGTACAAATTATAGTGACATATTCTTTCTAAATAAAATCAAACTATTTGGTCTAATTTAAAATGTACTAGCTTTTCCAAAATTCCTTTACAGCATGTGACCTTTAAATCTCAAGTGGTTCTCTGTTTGGTCCCATTTCCAAAATGGTGCAGCAGCATTTGTGTTTATTATAACTCTGACATTTTTTTTCTATCTCACTTCCTCTCATCTTAAGTCACTTTAATTTTAAGCAGGATTTAAAACTTCAATTTTCATGTGTCACAACAAACATTGGAAATTCTTTTCTCTCTGGCTTATGGAAAATTGTTGACTTGGACAATACTAATGTCTTCCAGCTGTAGTAACCATTCATGTGTCTAAACCAAGAATGTTGGTACAAATGAGTCTATGGTATCTTTCCTGTAATACTGCTGGCCTAGATTTAGGGTAACAAGCAAATGCCTGGGCATTTAACCTAGATTTTTCTATTTTCATGTTGGCTTATATTTTCTTTTCCTGGGAATATAAGGATAGAAAAATGTAGAAAGCATTCCCCCATAACACTTGCAATCTGATTACATGTCTTGTTATGAATTCCTTCTCTATTATAGCTATGGATGTATCCTCCTACCCTTCTCTTAGGTTTTGAGGCACCTGTAGGTGAGACTCTGTGTCTCCTGCTATAAAAAATTGACCTAGCACATGTATGTGTACATCTCTCTCAATGTCCTTTATTAGTTTCCTATTATTTTATTCTTTTCAGGAACTTTCTGTTTAACAAAGATTGATGCTAATAGCTGAACTGTAATGCACTGGGTTCTATATCTTCATTTTTTCTAAGGTGAGCCCTTAACCAACTTGTAAAAGCAGTACAATTGGAGCTCAGTTATGCCTACACTTTCAGGTCCACAGTGGTCTTACACTCCCCAGATCCTTTTGTTCCACTATCAAGTTGGACTGAAAAAAAAAAAATCTAATAAGAGGATGTGCACTGAGATGTAACTAAGGGAAAAATCTTTCTGGGTCATTTCTTCCAGGATGGATTTGCATTTTGCCAGTGGTACAAACTTTAAGCCAACAGAATGACTTGCTATTTGTAGCTTATATGGCTTTATGTTTTCTCACAACCTTTCCAGTTCTTTCACCTTCTAGTCACAGCAGCATTTCATTTCTAAATACCTACACAACAAACCTTGAGAAATAACTGTTGTGAGCTCATGACTGATAATTCTGCTTAAACTTATCTCCTGGAAAATCTAAGAATAATCTGTGAATTGCTTGACCACCTTTGTATCAATAGATTTCTTATGTAATTACTGTAAAGATGTAACTTCAGCCCTACTGACAAACATTGTAAATGCTTGTTTTATGTAGTTACTGTGAAAGTGTAATTTATGTCCTGCTGGGAATCATTGCAAATGTCCATTCCTTAATTATCTGTCTTGAGCACTGCACTTTTTAATTATGCTCCACACCCATGTGTCCTCCCCATACACACATAGACATGTAATATAAAAGACCCCTCTTGCTTTCTGGAAGCGTGGATTCAAACCTCAGAAGCACTACACTCTTCACCCACTGCCATGGATAAAGATTTAGACCACAATCAGGCTCAGACTCTCCAAGAGAGCAAACTCCATTCTGACAATTGAGGGTGAGGTCCCAGGGTAAGCCCCCTATTAAACACTCTTTTCCTCACAAAGCTGGACTTATATGAGTCTTTCTTTGGTCTGGTGTATCCCTGTCAGTTAAGAGGGTAGCTGTTATTTTACATGGCTCCCAGCTATACTCAGAATAATTGGCATAGTTGGCAAGATACATCAGATTAAAGCATGAGCTGGAGTGGAGAATCAGTTATGGGAGATGTATTAGCCAAAGGGGTGCTGATATAAAATACCAGAAATCTGTTAGCTTTCATAACGGATATTTATTTGGGGTAGAAGCTTACAGTTACCAGGCCATAAAGCATAAATTTCTTTCCTCACCAAAGTCCATTGCCATGTGTTTGGGCAAGATGGCTGCTGGCATCTGCCAAGAGTTCGGGCTTCTTGGGTTCCTCTCTTCTTGGTGCTTGCCTCTCTCCAGGCTTGGGCTTGCTTCTCACCACAAGGCCAGCTGTAGACTATCAGCTGAATGGCTCATCTCTTCCGAGGGCCTTCTCTCCTTCCTCACGACAAGGTCCTCTGTGTGCTTGCTTCCCCAGGCTCCAGCATTAAAACTCAGCTTCAGAACTCCAACTCAAAACTCCAACTAACTCCTCTGCTCTGCCATGTAGTTTTATCTCTGAGCAGGACTTAACGTCCTACTGATGTGGCCCAGTCAAAGCCCTAATCATAACTTAATCATGCTCAGAGGAACAGACCAGTTTGCAAGCATAATCCAATATCTATTTTTGGAATTCATAACTATATCAAACTGCCACAGGAGGCAAAATCCCAGGTTGACCTGTTGATTCCATGTTTGGTGGGGTCACTCATATTGCTTGAGTGTTGTAGAACTCCGTGTGAGTAAGGATGCCCCCAAAACAACAATAGGAGTAGAGTGCATGCTGCAAGAACAAAAGATTATGAAGTTTAGAAAACATAGGCATTCTGCTGCAGCAGTTGACTGGCTGTTGCTACGGGTGGTTCAGTTAGCTACAGCAGATTGAATAGAGAAAAACAAAGAAATATGCCATTTGAGGGAAGAGTTACAACTAGAAAAGGATTTTAGGACTTCCACCCCTGCCTTAGTGACATCTCTCTGAACAACTAGACAAGGATTAAAACATATTGGTTTAATCCCACAACTTGCCTCCAGAAAATTGTATCAGAAATGTGTCCTTGTAAATGTTTCAAAACATCTCACTGAAATACTGATAAAATAGTAAACTAAAGAATGCATATATTTCTGAAAACTACCCCCTATGAGCTATCAATGTTCTACTAATGAATGTTACTATATATTTAAAATGAAGAAAAGCTATGTTTGCATATAACCAAATTGAGTCATTACTCTGACAAGTTTGTTTAATTTTGATGGTAATTGTATGTTTTAAGAAGTTTGTTTGGAGGCAGTTTCCAAAATCATTTTGGTAACTTAAGTATGTAAGATATTTAGAATGTTCTTTTACTTTTTATTAAAGAAAAAGGAAGTGATTTTGTCCTAGGATAAAAGGACTGGTTATTAAGAAAAAGAAAAATGTGGGACAAAACTTGAATGCATACAGAAAGTGAAGAAGTTTCACAGAAAAAGAATTTTTGTAGTCAAAGTTGGGTAAGATTTGATGGGTCTATCTATAAAGTTTTAAAAGCCTTAATAGCAAATATTATACTGATGCAAAACCAAAATTTGGATCTTTCTCTGTTAAAGTAACAAAGATTCTTATCATTAGTCTGTTTTAGTAGAAGGTTATAAATAATTTTTTCCTGAATAATCAGTATACAAAGCAATATGTCTATTTTATCAAAATAGCTTCTTGTACATTATGTTAACTTTATCAAGTCCTTGGTTTGTAAGAAAACAAGTCTTCTCACTTTTAAAATATAATGTTCAAACTGAACAACTTTTAATATTCTGTTATCTCAAAGTCAAAATGTAAAAAGTATCTTTTTCATTTTAAACTATTGTAAAAGATGTGTTCTTTCACCTTGTAAAAAGCGAAGTGCTAAAAATAGTTAAGTTCATTTGATATAAGTTGAATGGGAAGTATTTAGAAAACGTGTTTGAAAATTAAAAGGGATTTTCTAACCTTCTGTTAATCAAAGTTGTTTGGGTAAAGTGTTCATAGAAATACTAAAGATTGTATAAAATTCCTAGAGATTTAACAATGTGTTCTGCATAAATTTAGATAAAAATATATTGTTGTCAATCATAGTTTTAATTATTTTAATGATGTTATATGTCCCAGAAACAACCTCTTCACCTGGGAATCAATAAGCAGATGATCTGGCCTGTATCTTTTGTCCCACACCCACAAAAGAAGTAGGCTTATTGCCACACAAAAAGAGTGGCCATCAAGGGTCAGCCATGGCGTGAAACACAGCTAAGGCATTATGCATTCTTTTGAAATATTCTGACCTGGTTTATATTATAGAAACTGTTCTCAACTTCCACTATGAACAGTATCTTACAGTGATGGGCATGTACATAAAGCCAACATGCCCTTATGAGTTTGATAAATAGATTACATAGATCCTTTGCCTCTGGCAAACACTATGTGCTAAACTGTGTAGATACCAATATGGGTCTTCTTCACACTTTTCCAGTGAAACAAGCTACCCAACAAAATACCATTAAAGGGTTAAATTGGCTCAGCAGTGTGTACTCAATGCTCCACCCCATAGGTAGTGACCAGGGAACATACTTTACCAGGCAAGATGTACCACAATGGGCTAGAGACCATGATATTGATTGGTGTTTTCATTTATCTTATAACTCCAAGGGGGCAGGATTAATAGAAAGGAAAAATGGTCTGCTAAAACAGCAAATAAAAGAGTTAACTAATAGCCACACAGTATGAGTTGGACTTCAGTGTTGTTGGACACCCTTGTGCATTTAAACCAGGCCCCAAATGTCATGCATGTTGTCTCGCCATTTGAGTTATTTGTCAGAAGTTTCACTACAACCCCTAAAACAATAAAGGTATCTGCCACAGCTCCTGGTCATACTCCTGAAGTAGATGGAAATACGTTGATGTTTCAGACTCCTGTGGCTCTGCCTGCCAAGAATGGCACAATATCGCTAGCTCTACAATGGACATTGCCTCCAGACTGGCTCTGTTTTCATAGTGTCAGAGGGTGCTAGCAGCAGGCTGGTGGAACACTGGAGCCTACCTTCCTGTTCTCTTGAGGATTAATGGTGCTGCAGTATGCTGTCTGTGTGAAGGATATGCCATGTGGAGCAATGATTGCCAGAGTAATGTGGGTAGAACCTAAACAAACACAATTGGACTATGTTCTGCTCCCATGGAGGGACAACAGGTATGTTATTGCAAACCTGGAGCATGCCCATTGGTGGCCCATGTCTTAGGACCTATGGGAGAAACTTCAATTGTCATTTTGTTTACCAGAGATCTCCCTCTCTGGGTACCCACTAAATATTTATGTTTGTGTCCTTAGGCCAATCTTCCTGCTTCACATGAGCTCATCGAAAGTCTTCCTTGACTGGTTTGCCACCATGGCAGCTGCACACAACTAAATGGACTGTTGGGTATGTGAATATGTGCCAGCCTCCAGTAGCTCTGGTCTTCCTTAGAACATCCTTCCCTTATCCTTGACTAATTGGAGTAATGTGTTAATGACTAGCAATCATAGCCATCCTTCTAGGTAGCAACTCCCAGAACCCACATACGCTTATATTTACTCTGCTTCTGTTAAATATGTCTCTTCTATTGTCAGAGAACATGTCAACAAAACCCACCTATCCCTTGTATTAGTTTGGGATGGCTTCACATGGATGGTGGCAGAACATGGCATCTTAGATTCTCAAGCAGCCTTTTATCTTGAAAGAAACAATGAACTGATCAAAGAACCCACCATCATATGGGATGGCTGCCATGACAGGTGTGTGACCAAGTCATCATTGTCTGGCAGACTGAATGGACTGGGCAGCAAAATGCATCCCTACATATGGGAGCTTATATACCTCCTTCAGGAGTGGGGTTGGTTATGTGGAACACACTTTTGTCCATATCTACCCTATAATTGGACAGGGACATGTACACTAGGGTACCTTTTCTTGTGAGAAAATATATGCAAAATTTTGCCCAGCACCCCTCAAACCTCCCAGCTCTACAAGGCTGTTTTGGCATTAGAGTAAAACACTCTCTAGCATGGTGGGAGCGACCACTTAGTAATTTCCTTTCTGGTGTTGGTGCTTTGGATGCTTTAACACAGTATCAGCCTTGGCTAGTTTCACTGCCCAAGCTCTTAGCGACACTAAACATAGTATAAGCCTCTTGAATGAAGAAATAACTCAAATGAGAAAAGTGGTATTACAAAACCTCATGGTCTTAGATATACTTACTGCTTCACAGGAGGGCACTTATGCTATAATCAGCACTGCTTGCTGTACCTATATACTTGATGAACATGTTAATGTTTTGAATCATTTACAAAAGTCTATCTATCATATGAAAACCCTAAGCTTCATGGACTTTTCTTCATACTGGCTCACAAAGCTACCCTCACATTGGAATTACATTTTATTGTTTGGTAGTCTCATTGTAATAGTCATTTGCTTGTTTTGCTTTTGTTTTTATTTTAGCTGTGGACTACTTGCACAATACCACCATTTGTAACCCCCCCATCCCATGCTCAGGGTTTTATGTGGAAGAGGTGGCAGAAAGATTGTAAGAGTTGTGGGACAAGATAGATTGTAGCATATATTGATCTGCATTTTCCCACAACCCTTCTTATTCTTTCCCCTTCTAGTCACAGCAACATTTCATTTTTTAAAAATAGTTATACATCAAGTTTTGAGAAATAACTGTTTCAGAGCTCATGACTGATAAGTATGCTTAAAATTATCTCCCAGAAATTCTAAGAATAATAATCTCATCTGTGAACTGCTTGGCCACCTTTGTATCAATAGATCCTTTATGTAATGCTGTAAAGATGTAACTTCAGCTTTACTAACAAAAATTGTAAATGCTTGTTTTACATAGTTACTGTGAAAGTGTAACTTCTGCCCTGCTGGGAAACATTGTGAATGTCCGTTCCTTGATTATCTGTCCTGAGCACTTCACTTTTTAATCACGCTTCCCCCTCATGTGCCCTCCCTATTCACACATAGGCATGTAATATAAAAGACCCCTCTTGCTTTGTGGCAAGTGCAGACTAGAGCCTCGGAAGTGCCATGCTCTCTGCCTGCCACCATGGATGAGGATTTAGGCTGCTATCAGGCTCAGACTCTCCAAGAAAGCAGAACCGCTTCTGACCATCAAGGGTGAGGTCCCATGGTAAACCCCCTATCTTTTGCTCACCAAGCTGGACTTGTCTGACTTTGTCTGACATATCCCTCTCAGTTTGGTGAGAAGCTGTCATTTTACACAGCTCCCTGTTATACTCTGAACTTTATTGGTACAATTTCTATTTGGAGAGTTTCATTTTTCCTCTACAGGCATTGGAAGTTGGAATTATCTGTGTACATAAAAGACTGCTTCCAACTGATGTGTTCTCTACAACTTCCATTTGTATTTAACCTTCTTTCTGATTTTTGGTCCCAACTTATTAGTCTTTGACCTTTCTCAATGTGTCCCTTTCAGCAAGTATAGGAACACTCCTTATTAGGTTGCAGAGCATTGAAGATAAACTCTGTAGTAAGACTGCCTGGATTGCAGTCTTGTTTCCACTATTCACTTATTGTGTGACTTTGGGCAACTTTCTTAACCTCACTATATCTGAGTTTCCTCGTCCCTAAAATAGAGATAATAGTACCTACTTCATAGGGTTGTTATAAAGATTAAGAGAGAAAATACATACAAAATTCTTAGAATAGTGCCTGGCAAATAGTATATATTATATTAGTAGTAGAAATTACATTTATTGTGTTATAACCTTCCCTTTTCATTTGTTTATGGAGACACTGGAGGAGAGGATGAGTGAAGGATAAGATTGTAGCTTGGAAGTCCCTTAGATGGAAATGTAAACACTCCTATATTCAAATCTCATCTATCACTACCCAACCCCAGGCACATTCCAGTTTCTTATATACCTTTGCACCTGAGCTCTTTCGAGACATTGACCAGTTTTCATGTTTTTCGTTGACCTGATTTCCAACAGGTTTATGCAATTTCTTCCTTGTCATATTTTCCTCTACTCACATGGCTTGTTGTCATTCATTCATTGTATTTTTTTTTTTTTTTGCTTACAAAAATGTTGTTTATATATATACATATACATATATTTTAAGAGGTGCTTAGATTACCCAAAATATTACACGGAACCCAATGGGATTCCCATGTTGCCCACCTCCCACACCTCCAATCACATCCCACACAAACATCTCCCACAGTGTGGCCCACCACTCTCAATGAACTTACACATCCTGGAGCCTTGCCACCAACCATAGACCACAGTTCACACTATAGACCACACTCTCTCCCACTCAGTTCTGAGTGGTGTTTGCTGATTTAAAATGGCCTACATCTGTTGCCACAACAGTACTCAGGACAACCTCCAACTCCCAAAGAAGCCACTGTATTTCAACTGCTCGTCCCCTCCCTACCCCAAAAGTGTCAAGTGGCCACTGGCTTCACCTCATTGTTATAATTTCTTGCATTGCTAGAATCACCATATGTGAACAAGAGAATACCATCAAGTCCACTCTAGTCCATAGTTCTTCCCCCAATCCTGAGGGGACTGGGATGGTGATGTCCACTCCAACTCCAAGTGAGAGAGGGCTTATATCCCATGGATATGGTGGTGGGATGATCCTGCCTGCAGATGCAGGCCCTCTCCATTCCCTGGGATGGCCATTGCCCATCGTTGTCTCCTCGCCAGGTGACTTGTATGAGTCCATTGAGCTGTAGGGTAGGAGTTGCAGCTTCACCTAGATTTCATGCACACCTGGCACATAGGTAGGCGGGAGGCTCCAGTCTCTGGAAGTATACCTAAAAACTCCAGCATCGCATATAGGTTTGAATAGAAGGGACTGGTGAACCATGTGCAGGGAGGACTTATTTGAGTCTAATTCTGTCACTCTCAGGAGCACAGATTCCAAAATAGAACCCACTGATAAGGCATCAGTCTCTGGGGCTATCCCCCCTATATAGGACCAGGGTGTCTCCGGAGCTCTCAGGAACCCCTCTGAGTGGGGAGATAGGCACCTAGATGTTCTATGAGCTCCTACTGAGGTGTGCGTAAGAGTTACCTCTGGGATGAGCTCCCGACTCTCTTTGAAGTCTCTTAGCCACTTGAACTCATTTGTCTTTACCATTTCCCCCTTTTATTCAAGGTCTTTTTCCAGTTGTGTTGCCAGTTGGCACTTGGGAAAAGTTTTCAATTAGCAATAATCGTGCCTCGGATAAACCTCATTGGCTACGATACTGCCACTGTGCAAAGCTGCCAGTTGGCACTTGGTATTAATCCCTCATTGCCAGGGAGGTTCATCCCCGGGAGTCATGTCCCACGTTGGGGGGAAGGTAATGCAATCATATGCTGAGTTTGGCTTAGAGAGAGGCCACATTTGAGCAACAAGGAGGCTCTCAGGTGGCAACCCTTAGGCACCCCACAACTGTAGGCTAAGTCTCATTTACAAGAGCAAAGACTCACAAGGGTAGTCATCAATAAAAAAAACAAAACAAAACAAAACAAAAAAAAACATCAGTGGGTCACCCTATTTTGACAGGCACTGTCCCTACACTCAGAGGACTATTGTTGCTCCCTTGGAGACTGTGACAGAGCTCTTTAGGCTAGGAATTCAGATTCCCTCATTTATTGTGTGATTATCCACCCATCGTGACCATGCCCCATTACCCGATCCTTTGAATGATTTTGTATATCTTTCATGTATATTCAGATGAACCAATCCCCACGAAAACCCCCCCAATAATCCCCCGCAGTACCCATTGTAACCCTTCTGTGATCCAAATCCTCCATGAACATTTAGTCCATAAAATAATCAAATACACTTACTAGGAAAAAGAAACAAGTGTGATAAGCGTACATGCAAGAGACAAACATAAGGAAAGTCAGGGGAAAAAAAAAAAAGAGAGAAGGAAAAAAAACAAATAATCAAACAAAGAACAAAACAAAATAAAATATAATTAGTGGATTGGGACATTCAAAAAATGGGCAAAAAAGCAAAGGAAATGCCTTTATAATATATATATATATGTATTCATTTTTTTTTCCTTTCTCTTTTCTTTTTTCCCTTTTTTCCTTCCCTTTATCACTGTGTTATCGGATGTCTGGTGTGCCATGACACCTTCCTCCTCTCAATCCCCATTGTCTCCCAATTTTTCATTTAATTTTCAAAGACGTTTAGGTCACAGCAAAGTCACACACGGAGTGCCGGAGACTCCCAGATACCAAACCAACCCCCCTTCCCCACCCCATATTAACTCCGCCCCCCTTTTTTTTGGTTGTTAGCATTGTTATAACTGTTATGCAGATAGCAAAATATAGCAACTAAACATTGTCAGGGATTTACAGTATAGTTTACAATTTAGATGATACAGTTTAATAATTTTGATGATATTTACCATGTCCTGTGTCCATTACTGTAAGGTAATGAAAAACCTTCCCCATGACCACCAAACAACCCATTAGATTTGACTGTTCCCTTCTCCCCAGCCCCCCCAGGGCCCGTGATACCCCCCTCTCCCAACCCATGGAATGTCAAGATTCACAGTTACATGCCCTGGGGATTTGAACCAGCCCTTCCTAATCCACCCACCCCCCAGTGCTGCACCACCAAACCCAGGAACACCACCACTCATCTGTCCCATCCCCCAACATGCAACCACACTCTATCCCTTTACCATAGATTTTGTCCATATGGGTGATGGCTCAAAGCCTGCTCTTCTCTTACTCTCCTTTGTTAACCTATCTTTCAAACAATGGTTCTCAGAGACTGCTCACTTTCCTCAGTTCAGATCAGTGAGGTCATATACTGTTCATCCTTCAGTGCCTGGCTCGCTTCACTCAACATAAGGTCTTCAACATTCATCCACGTTATTCCATGTGTTAGCACTTTGTTCCTTCTTACAGCTGAGTAATATTCCATTGTATGTATGTACCACATTTTGCTTATCCATTCGTCTGTTGATGGGCACTGGGGCTGATTCCAACTTTTGGCAATGGTGAACAATGCCGCTGTGAACATTGGTGTGCATATATCTGTTTGTATTTTTGTTTTCAGTTCTTCTGGGTATATACCCAGCAGTGGAATTGCTGGATCATACCGAAGATCTATTGCTAGTTTTCTGAGGAACCGCCAAACTGTCCTCCACAGTGGCTGGACCATACCGCAGTCCCACCAGCAGTGGATGAGGTTTCCTATTCCTCCACATCCTCTCCAACATTTAGTGCCTCCTGTTTTTTTCATAGCTGCCATTCTGATGGGTGTAAGATGGTACCTCATTGTAGTTTTGATTTGCATTTCCCTGATAGCAAGTGATGTTGAGCATTTTTTCATGTGCTTTTTAGCCATTTGTATTTCTTCCTTGGAGAAATGTCTTTTCAGGTCACTTGCCCATCTTTTAAATGGGTTGTTTGTCCTTTTATTTTCAAGGTGTAGGATTTCTTTATATATGCAGGATATTAGGCTCCTATCAGATATATGGTTGCCGAATATTTTTTCCCATTGCGTAGGTTGCCTTTTTATTTTCTTAATAACATCCTTAGAGGTGCAGAAGTTTTTAATTTTGAGGAGATCCCATTTATCAATTTTTTCTCTTGCTGCTCGTGCTTTGGCTGTGAAGTTCATGAAACCATTTCCTATTACAAGGTCCTGTAGATGCTTCCCTACATTATCTTCCAAGGTTTTTATGGTTTTGGCTCTTATATTTAGATCTTTGATCCATCTTGAGTTGATTTTTGTATAAGGTGTGAGATCATATTCTTCTCTCATTCTTTTGGATATGGATATCCAGTTCTCCAAGCACCACTTTTTAAAGAGGCCGCTCTCTCCCAACTGAGTGGGTTTCGTGGTCTTGTCAAATATCAGATGACTGTATATGCGAGGATCCATATCAGAACTCTCAATCCGGTTCCATTGGTCAGTAGGTCTATCCTTGTGCCAATACCACGCAGTTTTGATCACTGTAGCTTTGTAGTATGTTTTAAAGTCAGGTAGAGTGATACCTCCAACTTCATTTTTCTTTTTCAATATATCTTTGGCAATTCGGGACCTCTTGCCTCTCCAAATATAATTTGTGGTTAGTTTTTCCAGTTCCTTAAAAAATATAGTGTTGACATTTATTGGTATTGCATTAAATCTGTAGATTAGTTTGAGTAGGATAGACATCTTGATGATGTTTATTCTTCCCATCCATGAACAGGGAATGTTTTCCCATTTGTTTAAGTCTTCTTTGATTTCCTTTAACAGTGTTGTGTAGTTTTCTGTATATAAGTCCTTTACATCTTTAGTTAAATTTATTCCTAGGTATTTGATTCTTTTGTTTACTATTGTAAATGGTAATTTTTTCCTGATTTCCTCCTCAGTTTGCTCGTTATTGGTGTACAGAAATGCTACTGATTTTTTTTTAATTAATATATCAGCTAAATTTATTTATTTATTTATTTTTTTTATATAAATATATATGCATATATGTGTATTTGCTTACAAAAATGTTATTTATATATATATATACATATATTTCAAGAGGTGCTTAGATTACCCAAAATATTACACGGAACCCACTGGGATTCCCATGTTGCCCACCTCCCACTCCTCCCACCACATCCCACACAAACATCTCCCACAGTGTGGCCCACCACCCTCAATGAACTTACACATCCTGGAGCCTTGCCACCAACCATAGACCACAGTTCACACTGTAGACCACAATCTCTCCCACTCAGTTCTGAGTGGTGTGTGCTGATTTAAAATGGCCTACGGGAAACAGCTGTGGCTCAATCAGTAGGGCTCCCGTTTACCATATGGGAGGCCCTGGGTTCGTTTCCCGGGGTCTCCTGGTGAAGGCAAGCCCGCCCGCACGGCATGGTTAGCTGACCCAGCGAGCACAAGCAGCAAGGTGGGGGGGGGATAAATGGATAAATAAATAAAATCTTTAAAAAAATAAAAAATAAAAAAATAAAATGGCCTACATCCGTTGCCAAAACAGTACTCAGATTAACCTCCAACTCCCAAAGAAGCCCCTGTATTTCATCTGCTCATCCCCTCCCTACCCCAAAAGTGTCAAGTGGCCACTGGCTCCACCTCATTGTTATACTTTCTTGCATTGCTAGAATCACTATATGTGAACAAGAGAATACCATCAAGTCCACTCTAGTCCATAGTTCTTCCCCCAATCCAGAGGGGACTGGGATGGTGATGTCCACTCCAACTCCAAGGGAGAGAGGGTTTATATCTCATGGATATGGTGGGTGGGATGATCCTGCCTGGAGATGCAGGCCCTCTCCATTCCCTGGGATGGCCATTGCCCATCGTTGTCTCCTCACCAGGTGACTTCGATGAGTCCATTGAGCTGTAGGGTAGGAGTTGCAGCTTCACCTAGATTTCATGCACACCTGGCACATAGGTAGGCGGGAGGCTCCAGTCTCTGGAAGTATACCTAAAAACTCCAGGATCACATATAGGTTTGAATAGAAGGGACTGGTGAACCATGTGCAGGGAGAACTTATTTGAGTCTAATTCTGTCACTCTCAGGAGCACAGATTCCAAAATAGAACCCACTGATAAGGCTTCAGTCTCTGGGGCTATCCCCCCTTATATAGGACCAGGGTGTCTCCGGAGCTCTCAGGAATCCCAATGAGTGGGGTGATAGGCACTTAGATGTTCTATGAGCTCCTACTGAGGTGTGCGTAAGAGTTACCTCTGGGATGAGCTCCCGACTCTCTTTGAAGTCTCTTAGCCACTTGAACTCATTTGTCTTTACCATTTCCCCTTTTTATTCAAGGTCTTTTTCCAGTTGTGTTGCCAGTTGGCACTTGGTATTAATCCCTCGTTGCCAGGGAGGCTCATCCCCAGGAGTCATGTCCCACGTTGGGGGGAAGGTAATGGAATCATATGCTGAGTTTGGCTTAGAGAGAGGCCACATTTGAGCAACAAGGAGGCTCTCAGGTGGCAACCCTTAGGTACCCCACAACTGCAGGCTAAGTCTCATTTACAAGAGCAAAGACTCACAAGGGTAGTCATCAATAAAAAAAACACATCAGTGGGTCATCCTATTTTGACAGGCACTGTCCCTACACTCAGAGGACTATTGGTGCTCCCTTGGAGACTGTGGCAGAGCTCTCCAGGCTAGGAATTCAGATTCCCTCATTTATTGTGTGATTATCCACCCATCGTGACCATGCCCCATCCCCCGATCCTTTGAATGATTTTGTATATCTTTCATGTATATTCGGATGAACCAATCCCCACGAACCCCCCCCCAGACACACCCCCCCAATAATCCCCTGCAGTACCCATTCTAATCCTTCTGTGATCCAAATCCTCCGTGAACATTTAGTCCATAAAATAATCAAATACACTTACTAGGAAAAAGAAACAAGCTTACATGCAAGAGACAAACATAAGGAAACTCAGGGGAAAAAAAAAAGAGAGAGAAGGAAAAAAAACAAATAATCAAACAAAGAACAAAACAAAATAAAATATAATTAGTGGATTGGGACATTCAAAAAATGGGCAAAAAAGCAAAGGAAATGCCTTTAAAATATATATATATATATTCATTTTTTTTTCCTTTCTCTTTTCCCTTTTCCCTTTTTTCCTTCCCTTTTTCACTGTGTTATCAGATGTCTGGTGTGCCATGACACCTTCCTCCTCTCAATCCCCATTGTCTCCCAATTTTTCATTTAATTTTCAAAGAAATTTTAGGTCACAGCAAAGTCACACACGGAGTGCCGGAGATTCCCAGATACCAAACCACCCCCCATCCCCACCCCATATTAACTCCCCACCCTTATTTTTTTGGTTGTTAGCATTGTTATAACTGTTATGCAGATAGCAAAATATAACAACTAAACATTGTCAGGGATTTACAGTATAGTTTACAATTTAGATGATACAGTTTAATAATTTTGATGATATTTACCATGTCCTGTGTCCATTACTGTAAGGTAATGAAAAACCTTCCCCATGACCACCAAACAACCCATTAGATCTTGACTGTTCCCTTCTCCTCAGCCCCCCAGGGCCCATGATACCCCCCTCTCCCAACCCATGGAATGTCAAGATTCACAGTTAAGACACTTCTCCACGGAAGAAATACAAATGGCTAAAAAGCACATGAAAAAATGCTCAACATCACTTGCTATCAGGGAAATGCAAATCAAAACTACAATGAGATACCATCTTACACCCATCAGAATGGCAGCTATCAAAAAAACAGGAGACACTAAATTTTGGAGAGGATGTGGAGGAATAGGAACCGTCATCCACTGCTGGTGGGACTGCGGTATGGTCCAGCCACTGTGGAGGACAGTTTGGCGATTCCTCAGAAAACTAGCAATAGATCTTCCGTATGATCCAGCAATTCCACTGCTGGGTATATACCCAGAGGAACTGAAAACAAAAATACAAACAGATATATGCACACCAATGTTCATAGCGGCATTTTTCACCATTGCCAAAAGTTGGAATCAGCCCCGGTGCCCATCAACAGACGAATGGATAAGCAAAATGTGGTACATACATACAATGGAATAGTATTCAGCTGTAAGAAGGAACAAAGGGCTAACACATGGAATAACGTGGATGAATGTTGAAGACCTTATGTTGAGTGAAGCAAGCCAGGCACTGAAGGATGAACAGTATATGACCTCACTGATCTGAACTGAGGAAAGTGAGCAGTCTCTGAGAACCATTGTCTAAAATATAGGTTAACAAAGGAGAGTAAAAGAAGAGCAGGCTTTGAGCCATCACCCATATGGACATAATCTATGGTAAAGGGATAGAGTGTGGTTGCATGTTGGGGGATGGGGCAGATGAGTGGTGGTGTTCCTGGGTTTGGTGGTGCAGCACTGGGGGGTGGGTGGATTAGGAAGGGCTGGTTCAAAT
>JAKSZT010054527.1:600273-695435 GCA_026826555.1 Tolypeutes matacus
AAAAAAAAAGAAAAAAGAAGAAGAAGAAAACAAAATAGTTGGGATAGAAATTGACACGCTTAAGTTGTGGGCCTATGAAAAAATGTTGTCTCTAAGAACCACAATAGAAAACAGAAGGCAGAAAGATGCAGGAAGGATAAGTGATAGTTTGTAATGCAGAATCAATATATACAGCAAGTGGGAAATTTCTGAATAAGAAGCCCAGCAAATAAGCGACCAGCTGGCAGCACCTATTAAAAAAAAAAATAGAAGGAAAAAGGAAGGGAGGAGGAAAACGGGAATAATAGCAATAGACCAGAAAGTACCAGAGAGAAACCAGAGATCCACACAGGCAAGCAGTCAAACAGAGCTAAGAGGGGTCAATGATTCCCCTAGCGTCCACGTGGATCCTTCCTGCCTACTTGTGTTTATCAATGAATTTCCCCACAGGGTTTTATATGCAGGTCCTGAAGCAGCTTTTAGCTATTAAACTAAATTAAAAAGAATTTATTTTTCATTTGTTGAGGTGACCTCACTTTTTTTTTTTTTTTTTTTTAGCCAAATGCAGGACCCAAAATAATTCCTCCTCTAGACCAACCCCCTTACGGAAGGGACCCTAGCTGGGCCCGTGGAAATTAATCAAGCACGTCCCACTTTCCGGACTCCCCAGGTTAGCTGAAGCTCTGATGTTAGTCAGTGAGGAGTGCTAAAGTCGGCGGATTCAGCCCCTTCTGGCGCTGAGCTCCAGCGTCACCGGGCTGCTCAGTAAATCAGTTTGAGTGCAGATTCGCGTCTGCTCTCAGCCTAATGCTGCTTCAGGTCGGCTTATCTGCTCCCCAAAGCTGTGGGGCGGTGCAGGCAGCCAGATCAATGTCTAAAAATATAAAATACCCTTCCCTGTCTTCCAACCGAACCCTTCCTTTTTTGGGAAGTGTCCCTTCCTCCTGGCTCCGCAGCGGCCTGGGTCTTATCCCTGGGTGGCTAGGGAAATCAGCTGCGTTGCCCGACCGAAATCCCCCCTGCGGTTCACTGGGTGCTGATTAGCTCGTTTGCTCTGTTCACACAAGTTCCAAGGGGCGCCAGGCAGCCAGCTCCCCAGAAAATAAAACTTTTTCGCCCCGCCCGCGGCTCAAAATGGCCGTTTTATTTTATTTTTCCCTAATCTTGGGGCTCAGCCGCCTGTGCCAACCTCCACCGGCAGCCTCAAAACTCACGAATCTCCACCGTTTGGTCCACGCCGCCGATCCGCGCAGATAGATGTCCCAAGCCTCTCACTCCACGCGTGCACAGCACAGAGCCCGGGCAGGACCCTGTCCCCAATCCGCCTTGCTCTGGGAGCTTGCAGTGTGCGCCCTCCTACACTAACGCCATCTTCTTGGCTCTATTCATTCATTGTTAATACTGTTATATTCTGCAATTTCTAGGATAGTGGACATAATTAGTGACCTCACTGCTTTATCAGTTTTTCTCCAATGCGTGGTTCTTGGCTTAGCCTTTTATAGTACTTGTGCTTAGAATGTGAGATTAGTTATCCTATTTCTGTCATGGATTATTAGTTGATATAGGTTATTGAATCCGTTTTATTTATTACACCATTGTATTAACAGAAAGCATACCACTCTTCCAATTAATTCTAGGGAAAGATTCTTAGAAAGTGAATAATATAGATAGTCAGTGGAACCCTTGCCTCAAAAGAGTGGTCTTTAAGCTGATTTCAAGACTCACTATTTTATCAGATCCCCTTTCCTTGAGAAATGCTTTAGTGCATATTATGGTGATCAGAGGTCCCTGATGTTTTCTTGATGAACAACTACTCTTCATCTCATTGAAGCCATAGGCTCATTGTGGTGAGGAAAGTAGGGATTCAGGGAGAAACTGAGGTGCTACTAACCATAAGGATCCCTAGTAAAGTGTGTGTGTGTGTGTATGTACTTTCCTTCACAATGGGATTGCCAGCAAACATCCAAAAGTGTTACATAGTAGAATTAAGCTTCTTGAAGTTCTAATTGTACATTTAGTGGTTGGGGGTTCATGCCCCAGGGAGTGTTGGTGTATCATTTGTAACACTGGTGTTTGGAAATGTTATCCAAACTTATTACCTGTGATGGAATAGTTAATCTATGAAGTGACATAGCTAAATTTTCACCCCATTTCTGTGTCAATGGACAGAATTACACTTAAACAATAACTACTTTCTTCGTTGCTAAAAATGGAACTATCACTAAAGGCTGGAAACCAGCATGTGGCAGTTTGAAATCATTTTATGAACCCCCCCAAAAAAGATAAATATTATGTTTGTGGGCTGGTCCACTTATGTGGGTGTGAGACCTTTTATCAATTGGACTACCTTAGTGAATCATGACTCAGGCTGACTCTTCACTTTCTTGCTGATTCTGATAAAAAAAGAGTCACACTGGAAAAAAGATCGCCACCATATTTGATGCTGCCATCTGATGGAAAGACTTAAAGAGCTGAAGCAATGGGGAGAGATGAGCCATTTGCCTGATAGCTCATAGCTGAAATCAGAAAGAAAGCAGAGCAGCCTGAGAGAAGAGGCCCATTAAGAGACAAGCACTTTGCCTGGTTGCTTTCTGATGAGCTCCAAGAGTCAGTACAGCAATTCAACCTGTGGCAACTGACTTGCATAAGAAAGTACCTCTTACGGTGCCTTGATTTGGACTTTTCAGGGCCTGGGAACTGTGAAATTTTACCCCAAATAAATACCCTTTATAAAAGAGAACACATTTCTGGTAATTTGCATTGGCAACCCTTTGGCAAACTAAAACACAGCAGCTGGAAAATCTGTACATGGAAATACAAATGACTGTGAGCACCAGAAATTAGTTACCTTGGCAGATAATAGACATGTCCTATACACAATCAAGACATAATTAATGTGATACTCCAGCTTTTCGTAAGCAAAGCCATATGGTCATTATGAGAGATGAGGGAAGTGAAACAACATTTTGAAAGTTACCACTGTTGTTTATAATCAAGAACTGATATCAAATGTTTCCTGACTATGAACAAAAAGTTAAATGAAAAGCTACATGATATATATATATATATATATGAATAATGGGAAAAGTGAAGAAACTCAGTTGTATTTTATTTTTAAGATATTATGTATATTTGTCACCAAGACATCAAAAAGAAATCATGGAAAAGTAGGCTTGATTTAGTTCACAACCATATATATCCTGTGAAAACATATTTTAAGTCTTCTCTTCAGTTTATAATCCTCTATTTACACAATTTTGAAGCAATTAAACAACATTTGAGATGAAGTTGGTGAAAATGTAATTTAATTCAGGTTTTAGAAATGTAGGAGAAGAGACCATGATGGAGAAATATTAAGAAATCTGCAAAATTCCCAAAACATCAAAATACTACTTTTTGTTATAAAAGCATCTCAAGGAAACAAAATAAAAGCCATGGAAAACATGAATATCAAATTAGAGATTTTGATTTAGTACTTTTCTTGAGTCTTCTGTTTTAAAAAATCAAATATATTTCTCCTTCCAGGAAGATGGAGTAAACACACTTTCCCATTTTATTCCTGTTAAGTAGAGCTAAAAACTCTGGAAATTATATATAAAACAAACATAAGAATACTTTGAAAGTGGAGAGAACAAGGTTCATTGGCTAGGGAACCTCTCTTCCTGAGGAAGAACGTGATGATGCATTTTCTGAGTTTTCTTTTGGTCTTATATATCATACACTTAGAGAAGCTGACAACCCAGAAACGCCAATGTTCAAAGACAAACAAAGCCTCAATAAAAGTATTTTCTTTCTAGCCAAATAACCAGGAAAGGGGCAGCCTAGCAAGAAGAAACTTTTAGACAATAATTTATCTATGCCAGCCAAACACTACAGAAAAAACTGGTCCTATCTACACCTGCGCTCACTAAGGCTAAGTGAGGAACCTCAATTTACTACCTTGCTAGCTTTCCTCAACACCCCCACTGGAGTAACATCAAAGAAGGCCATGTAGGAAGCCAGAACTTGCATCCCTGATGGCTGGTAATGAGTTCCTCCCCTGCAGTATCAGTGAAGACCATGTGGGAAGCCTGGAATTTCATTCCCACCAGAAAATATGATGTGCTTCTCTGCCTTTCTGCTGGAGTGATGTCAGAGGAAGCCTAATGGAGAATCAGGAATTTCATCACTGCCCACCAGTAATGAGGTCGTCCACACTGAGGAATCAGTGAAGATCCCATGTTTAGAGTTAGAACTCTCATCCCCACTGTTTTAGGTTCCTACGTGTTGCTAATGCAAAAATACCAGAAATGGTTGGCTTTTATAATGGGAATTTATTGGAGTAAAGTCTCACAGTCATGAGGCTGTGAAAATGTCCAAATCAAGGTATCATCAGAGATGCTGTCTCACAAAAGGTCAACTGAGAGCAAATCCTGGACTCCTGCCACATGGCAAAGTAAAATGGTGGCTGCTCTCTGCTTTCTCCTTCAGGCTCACTTTTTCCCCAAGCTCAGCCATTGGTGATCAGGCAAATGGCTCATCTCTCCCTGGACTATACCTCTTCAGCTTTGGGCTGCTCTGCTGATTCCAGCCTCCATCCTTTCTCTTAGCCTATCAGGGTTTCTTTGTCTTTCTGTTGCTCTAGGTGATCCTGGAGACCTCTTCCACATGGCAGATTAAAAATGGCAGCTCTATTTCTCTGTGTGTCTCTCAATGTTTCTACCATTTATAAAAGATTACAGCAAGAAAGCCAAGACCCATCCTGGGTCATGCCTCACTGAAGTACTCCAATCAAAGGTCTCTCTAACTGAATACAATCAATTCAAAGGGTCCCACACTCACAGGAATGGATTAGCTCCAAGAACATGAACTTTTCTGGGATTCAGAAAAGCTTCAAAATGTTGCGTTCCACCCTCTGGATCCCTAAAACACATGTTCTTTCCATATACAAAATATATTCATTCCATCATAATATTTCAAAAGTCTTAAATAATTTCAATAACAATGCTAAAGTATAAAATCTCATCAAAATCAGTTATAAGCATATAGTCTGTCTTGGGGCAAAATTACCCTCTGGCTGTAACCTGTGAAAATTTCAAAATTTAGTTTTCTGCTTCCAATATACAAAAGAGGGACAGTCACAGGATAAACATTTCCAATGCCATGGGGAGTAATTGTAAGGAAAACAAGGGCTCCCAACAGGTAAAAAAACAAACAAACAAACAAAAAAACCCTGCAGGGCATACTCCATTAGACTTAAAAATCTGAGAGGTGATGCTGAACTAGTTTATTAGCTCTAGTAGATTTTTTGTAGATTTTTTGTGACTTTCTAGGTCATACAGCATATCATCTGTGAATAGTGAATGTTTTACTTCTTGATTCCCAAATTGGATGTCTTTTATTTTTTTCTTGCCTGATTGCTCTAGGTAGAAACTCTAGACTATATTGAGCAATAGCGGTGACAGTGGGCATCCTTGTCTTGTTCCTGATCTCAGGGGTAAAGCTTTCAGACTTTCACCATTGAGTACAATGTAAGCTGTGGGTTTTTCATACTTGCCCTTTATCATGTGGAGAATATTTCCTTCAATTCCTGCATTTTGGAGTATTTTTCATCTATAAATGATGCTGTATTTTGACAAATGCCTTTTCTCCATCAATTGAGATGATCATGCAATGTTTATTTATTGATTTATTAATGTGGTCTATTATGCTGATTGATTTCCTTATGTTGAAACACTCTTGCATGCCTGATATAAAACCCCCTTGATCATGATGAATAATTCTTTTAATGTGTTGTTGTATTCAATTAGTGAGTAATTTCTTGAGGATTTTTGCATCCATATTCATTAGGGAAATGGGCTGTGATTTTCTTATTTTTGTAATATCTTTTTTGGTTTTGGTATTAGGTTGATGTTGGCTTCATAGAAGAAGTTTGGTAGTGTTCCTTCATGTTCAATTTTTTGGAGAAGCTTGAGAAAGATTGGTATCAAATCTTCTTTGAATACTTGGTAGAATCCACCTGTGAAGCCATCGGTTCCTGTGTTTCTCAATGTTTTTGGAAAGGTGTTTGATGACGCTTTCAATCTCTTTACTTGTGATTTGTTTGTTGAGGTCTTCTATTTCTTCTAGGGTCAGTTTAGGTGGTTCATATGTTCCTAGAATTTTTTTCATTTCATCTAAATTGTCTAGTTTGTTAGCATACAGTTATTCACAGTATACTCTTATTATCTCTTTTATTTCTGTGGGGTCAGTACTAATGTCACCATTTTCATTTAAGATTTTATTTATTTGAAACTTCTCTCATTTTTGCTTTGCCATTCTAGCTAAGGGTTTTTCAATTTTGTTGATCTCAAAGAACCAACTTTTGGTTTTGTTATTTCTCTCTATTGTTCCTTTTTTTTCTGAATTTCATTTATTTCTTCTCTGATCTTTGTTCTTTCATTCCTGCTGCTTGCTTTGGGAATAGTTTATTGTTCCTTTTTTACTTTCTCCACCTGTGTAGTTTGGTTGTTTATTATAGCTATTTTTCCTTTTTTAATGTAAGCATTGAGGGCATTAAATATCCCTCTCAGCACTGCCTTCACTGCATCCTCTTGATTCTGACATGTGTTCTCATTTCATTATCAATATATTTATTGATTTCTCTCACAATATCTTATTTAACCCACTGATTAGAGTGCATTGTTTAATCACCATATACTTATGAATTTTCCCTTTTCTGTCTGGTATTGATTTCCAGATTCACTCCATTATGATTAGAGAAAGTGCTCTGTATAATTTCAATCTTGTTAATTTTATTGAGTTCTGATTTGTGAACCAACATATGGTCTATCCTGGAGAAAGATCAATGAGACCTTAGAACAATGTATATCCTGCTGTTTTGGGGTGCAAGATTCTGTATCTATTACTTTTAGTCAATTTATCATATTATTCAAATTCTCTGTTTCTTTATTGATTCTCTGTCTACATGTTCTATCCAATGATGAAAGTGTTGTATTGAAGTCTCTGACTATTAAAATAAAGGCATCTATTTCTCCCTTCAGTTTTGCCAGTGTTTGCCTCATGTAAATTGGGGCCTCCTGTTTAGGTGGATATACATTTATGATTGTTATATTTTTCCTGGTGAATTGCCCCTTTTACTAATATATATAATATCCTTCCTTGTCTGTAATAAGAGCTTTGCTTTTAAAGTCTATTTCATCCTATATAAATATAGCTACTCAGCTTTTTTTTTTCATTTACTACATACATGGAATATCTTTTTCCAGCCTTTCTTTTTCAATCTGCTTGTATCTTTGGGTCTAAGGTGAGATTCCTGTAGACAGTATATAGATGGCTCATATTTTCTTACCCATTCTATCCATCTGTGTCTTTTGATTGTGGGTGTGGGGGGGTTAATCCACTAACACTTAATGTTATTATTGTAAAGGCAGTTCTTACTTCACCCATTTTGACTTTTGGGTTTTATCCGTCATATCTTATTTTCACCACTCTTTTTTTTTTTTTTTTACAATTTTAGACACATTGCTGATATAATGTTCATTTCTAGATGCTCTTCCAAGCCTCACTCTCCTGTCTTTTCTTTTCAGGCTTTAACACTCCCTTAATATTTCCCGCAAAGCTGGTCTTATGGTGACAACCCCTCTCAGTTTCTGTTTTTCTGTGAATATTTTAAACTCAGCTTATTTTTGAATGACAGCCTTGCCAGATCTAAGATTCTTTTTTTTTTTAACATTTTTAAACTTTATTTTGTTAATTTCAATTTAATAATTGAATATATAAACAATTAAAAACTAAAAAGTAAACACATGAATAAATATATACATTTCTCAATTAAATGTAATGGATACATATAAATTTTCTTTTTGAATCAAACAATATATTACACAATATATTTGGTTCATAGTAATGCATTCATACAGTATTTGTCCTTTTGTGTCTGGCTTGCTTCACTCAACATAATGTCCTCCAGGTTCATCCATGTTGCCATATGCTTTATGACTTCATTTCTTCTTACAGCTGCGTAATATTCCATCGTGTGAATAGACCGCAGTTTGTTTATCCATTCATCTGTTGCCAAAGCATGTGCAACAAAAGAAAAAGTAGATAAATGGGACCTCCTCAAAATTAAACACTTTTGCACCTCACAGGACTTTGTCAGAAGGGTGAAAAGGCAGCCAACTCAATGGGAAAATTATTTGTAAATCACATATCTGATAAGGGTTTAATATCCAGGATATATAAAGAGATGTTACAACTCAACAATAAAAAGACAAATGACCCAATTAAAAAATGGACGAAAGACTTGAATAGACATTTCTCCAAAGAAGAAATACAAATGGCAAAAAAGCACATGAAGAAATGTTCAACACCACTCATGATTAGGGAAATGCAAATCAAAACTACAATGAGCTATCATTTCACACCTATAAGAATGCCACTATTAAAAAGACAGAGAACTACAAGTGTTGGAGAGGATGTGGAGAGATAGGAACACTTCTTCACTGTTGGTGGGAATGCGGGATGGTACAACCACTATGGAGGTCTGTTTGGCAGTTCCTAAAGAAGTTGAATATAGGCTTGCCACATGACCCTGAAATACCACTACTGGGTATATACCCAAAAGAACTGAGAGCAGTGACACGAACAGACATCTGCACACCAATGTTCATAGCAACATTATTCACCATTGCCAAAAGTTGGAAACAGATCTAATATTCTTGACAGGCAGTTTTTCTCTTGCAGTATCTTAAATACATTATACCACTGTCTTCTTGCCTCCATGGTTTCTGATGTGAAACCAACACTTAATCTTATTGGGCCTCCCTTTTATGTGGTGCATTGCTTTTCTCTTGCTGCTCTTATGATCTTCTCTTTATATTTGTCATTTGTCATTTTGATTAACATGTGTCTCATTGCAGGTCTATTCAGATTTATTCAGATAGGCATATATTGCGATTCTTGGACACAGATGTCTATGTCCTTCCAATAATGTTGGGAAACTTTCTACTATTTCTTCAAATATTTCTTCTGCCCCTTTTCTTTTCTCCTTCAGGACACCCATAATATGCATATTTGCATATTTCTTGCTGTCATATATTTTTCTAAGACACTGTTCAAATTTTCCCATCTTTTCTTCATGTGTTCTTTTGTATTTTCACTTTCAGAGGCCCTGTCTTCAAGCTCACTGATCCTTTCTCCTGCTTCCTCAAATTTGCTGTTATATACTATATTAGTCAGGGTTCTCCAAGGATCCAGAACCAACAGAGATATCATCATCAACCCATATATCTCCATCCTAATCATCAGGATTCCACTCCTTTCCAATCAATGCCCTCACTTTAACAGCAGACACCCTGTAAGGTTGAGATTTTAGTTTCTGTTGTAACTCTCTATTTGTACAGTGAAACTCTGAAACTGGTTTTTGGAGACCTTTAGCCTGAAGCTGCACAAAACAAGGTTTTCTTTCATAGCACACATAGAAAATTTCACATCATTTATGCAGTGTTTAAGTTGCAAATTTGAAGTCTTCAGCTCATCCCTTTCTTTTGTAACTGTATCCAGCATATTTAAGAATAGCCAGCCAACATCATTGTACCTTTTAATTCCTAAAAAGTATGTTAGGTGTTAAAAACACTCTCATCTAGATTCTTGCTTCTTATAAGCATGGAAGTAGTCATATCCAGTGGTGATATTTTGCATATCTTTACTGCCAGCTCATGCCATGAAATGTCAGTGGCCGTTATTATTTGAAAGAGAGTCATTAGTGCCCTTGAATCTAATCAGAGTTGAAAGCCATTTGTAAAAATCCCAGAAATAATGCAGAAATCACATTTTTTAAGACTGTGTTTCTCAAGAACCACTCTGGGCACCAAGTTGTATTAGTCAGGGTTCTCTATGGAAATAGAATTAACAGGAGATATCTGTAAATTGTATGAGATTTTCTAAAATTGTCACTTGCAAGTGTGGGTATGCACAATTCCAAATTCCACAGACAGGATACAAACCAGTGAAAGTCCTTGTTGACTTCCCAGGAAATTCTGGTTGTCTGAAGTAGACATGGGAATTTTCTCTCTGAATCTTGAAATCACTTCCACTTTTAATGCCTTAATCCAGTTGGATGAGACATCACTCCTTCCTCATGGCAATCTCCTTATTTGATTGTAGATGTGATCACTCATCTATGCAATCAACTCACTGATGATTAGAGGCCATTAAATGCCCTTGTATTACAATTAGCCCAGTGGTTGTTTGACCAAACCATTGAGTACCATTACCTGACCTAGGTGACACATTAACCTATCCATCACATATGCCTCTAGTGTATTTTTAATTTCATTTATTGTGACTTTCTTTCCCACAAGATCTGCTATTTTTCTATGTATTCTTTCAAATTATTTTTTTGTACTCACCCAGTGTCTTATTAATATTTTTAATCTTTTCAGCCATTCCACTGAACTTATTAAGGAGATTTGTTTGAGTATCTATGATTAATTTTCTCAACTCCTTTATATCATCTGGAGGCTTAGCTTGTTCTTTTGACTGGACCATATTTTCCTGTTTATTTGTATGGATTGTAATTTTTTGTTGGTGGCTTTACATTTCGTTTATTATATGTATTTATTCTGGGTGCAGTTTCACTCTTTAGTCTAGGGCTTTCTATTTGATTGTATTTGTGCTACAGCCCCTCTTTGATACTTGGTTCAAAAATTTGGAATTTTGTAGTGGCTTGTGTTTAGCCAATCTGAATATTTTCAGCTCTTTTTCACCTGTTTCTTGCCCTGTCTCCTTTTCTGATTGTTTAGTAAGGCCAAGGTTGCAGTTGCTCAGAGAAGTTTAGAAAGAGCTCCCCTCTTTCTGTCCTATCATGTGTGGGGTGGGGTGGAGACACAGAAACCCAACAATCCAGTCCATGTACATCAAATGCACCTATAGTTGCCCACAGAAACTGAGGCAACACAGTACCCCTCTTATCTTATTGGGGGTATGGTGATGGAACCACATGTTTTCCTAAGTACAGTCTGTGTAGAACAAAAGTGTCTGCAGTTGCATAGAGAAATTGACAAAACACAGCCTCCTTCCTATCCTATTGAGGAGCAAGGATGGTGCCACAGATGTCCGACTATGCAGTTCATGTGGGCTGAAAGCTACTACAGTTGCTTTGAGAAGCTGGTGTAGGTTCCTCCTGCTTCCTCCCTGCTGGAACTGGAGCTGGAGCTGGAGCTGGAGCTGGAGCTTAGGCTATGGCTGCAATCTGACCTGGTTGGAACGAAGCCAGTCCCAATCATCACTGTGATTTTCAACAGCTCTGCTTCCTCTCAGGCTGGGGGCAGCATTAAAATAGAGGCTACTGGTCTCTTTCTGATTAGGCAGGTTCAAACTCTAGGTGTTCTTAGGATTAGACTTTCTCCAGCCAAATTTACTAATCAGTAGCTGAAGTCAGTGTTTGACCATCTCATATTCTCCCATTTTTGGGAAATGGAGCCTCCAACTCCAGCCAGGGTATAGCTCCTGATGTGGGTTGCACCACCAATGGGGGATGGGAACCAACCTCTGTGGCATGGAGTGCTCTACTCATGAATATTCACTGCATATGGGCAGTACCTTCCTTCTGTTCTTCCAAGGATGCTGTAGGATGCTCTTCTGGCCTCCTGAGTCCCCTGAACATGTGCTTTAGATAGCTCTGAGTTATTACTAACTGTAGTGTAGCTTGAGCTGACTCTTGGAGCTCCTTACTCTGCCCCCATCTTGTCCTTCCTCCCCCCTGGTGTCTTCTTGACATCCTTGATTAGATGTTCCATGTTTTATGTCTCCTCCTGTTTTTCACTTTGTGCATTAGACTGAGACATGACTTCCTGTTTCTTATTATGGCTTTAAGTTTTATGCTGATGTCTAGGCATCTGGTTATCTTGATGGAGTTAGTTAGTTTCTAGTGTTTTATTTTTGTTTGTTTTTTGTGTTAGAAGTCCATTTTATCACTTGGTTTCACTTATTCTATATCCTTGTACTTAATCATGTTCAATGCAAAATATATTCGATCCACAAAGAAAGGAGAGAAAAGGAAAAGGAAAAAATAAAAATAGAAAGAAGGAAAAAGAATAAAGACAGAAAAAGTAAATAATAAGAGAAAAATAGTAAACTGGGATAAAAATTTTAAAATGTGATGTGTGGGAAAGGGTGCACCTGGGGCATACCTTTATAGAATATGAATGTGTTCATATTGTCATAGGGTGTTATCTCAGTGTGGGTAGAGCCATTCAATAACCAACAAAATATTAAATTCCCATTTTGGGAATCCTGCTACATTCTCTAACAGAGTGGGCAGAATCTCTAGGGTACATATGCACTCTCCAGTTAAAAAAAAAACAGACCAATATACCAAATGCTCGAAATAAATGCTTGTACTTATGAACATTATCCTTGTAAAATTGAAACTTAGCTTAATAATATCTATTGCCTAAGAGTTGCTTCCTGAAAACCTCCTTGTTATTTAAATGTGGCTGCTCTCTAAGCTAAATTCAGCAAACAAACTCACTACATTCCCCCCAATATGGGATATGACTCCTGAGGATGAGTCTACCTGTCACTGAGAGATTATTACCAAGTATCAACCAGGGGATTGTTACCAAGCACAAACTAGTAATGCATCTAGAAAAAGACCTTGACTAAAATGGGAAAATATTAACTACAAATGAGTTTTTATGGCTAAGAGATTTCAAAGTGAGTCTAGAGGTCATTCCAGAGATTATACTTATGCACATCTCAGCAGGATCTCATTGACTGCCACAGCAAATAGTGAATCAAATATTGGGGCTCCTGAGGGCTCTAGAGACATCTGGACACTATAAGCAAGGCAGACAAGCTCAGGATTTTGGCACCCTGTTAGTGGGCCTTACTTTGTAATTTATGTTCATCAATTGTGGCAGATGTGCCACACTGATGAAAGATGTTGGTGTGGAAAAGTGTGGGAAGGGGAGGGGGTGGGGCATGTGGATTTCCCTTATATATTTTTTTCTCTCTTTTTTTTTACCCGAAGGTCCCGGGAATCGAGCCCAGGTCCCTCCATATGGGAGACGGACGCCCAACCGTTTGAGCAACATCTGTCCCCCTCCCTTGTATTTTTAATGTAACATTTATGTAATCTAAAGCTTCTTTAAAAGCAAAATAATTTAAAAAAAACAAGGGAAATCGGAAGAGAATTAAGAAAAGAAGGAAAACGGGAGAAGAATGAATGAAAATAAGGAAGAGGAGAAGAAGAAACCAACAAGCAAAATGAAACAAAGACAAACAAAAATGTGGGTTTCCCTCTCAGACCAACAAGACTGGCTAAGCACCTTCTTTCAGGATGCCTGTTTTTGCCAATAGATCACCTCACCAATGCCTTATTAGTCTACTCCTCTCCAGTTGTTTTTACCTGCCAATCAATCACCCCATAGCCAGCTTCTCAGCCAGTACCCTGTTGAAGAGAAAAAAAGAGGAAATAGGAAAGAGAGAGAGAGATTGAGAGAAACCTCCCTGCTAAGTTCCCTCACCTCTCCCTGAGGCTCACCTGGCTTCCCCTTACCCTAAGCAGGCTGGGCACAGTGCCCCCCTGTGGGATCATTCCTCAACAGCACCCATCTCCCCCAGAGCCAGCTGTGTGGCCTCACCAAGAATAGCTAAGGACCTCCTTTCAGGCTGCCTGTTTTAGCCAATAGATCACCTCACCAAAACAAAATCTAATAAGCCTGGTAAGTGAAACTGAAGCATTGGCTTGTTTACTAGCATTAGCCTGCTGAATCACACAGGCAAGTTAGGATGGGACAGCTTACAAGCACATACACCCTGCAGCTTGCAGCACACATGCCCAGAGTCTGCATTATCAGAAGATAGTCAGCAAAGAGGGAAGGGGTGAGAGGGACATTGCTACCACCAACCCACATAGTTTTCAGGTTACCCCATGCCTTATGGACAGTGACATCATGCCTTGTGGACAGTGACCTGAGGCTAATCATTGCTGGTCAATACACCCTGCGGAGGTCATGGACAGAAGCCAATTGCCACCGACAGCACCACCCGCACTTCTAGACACCCCACACCCCTGGATCCCTGCCCTCTAAGCCCTTGCATATCATTGCAGGCCCTGGACTCCTGTACCCCCATAAAACAGGGGACTCCAGGACAGAACTTCACATTTTTCGCCCCCCAGAGAATGCCCACCTTCATCTCTCTGAAAGTGTACTTTCTTTTTCTTAACCCTCCAACAAATCCTCTGCTTGTTTAATTAATTTGTGGCTCATCCTTGAGTTCTTTCTCAGGATTAAACCAAGAACCTAGACACTAACTCTGATAACACTACCACCACTACTACTGCTATTATTTCATCAAATGTAACAAAGGCACCATTTTGCTGCAAAATATTAATAATAGGGTACATTGTGAACTTGAGAGGGGATCACGTGGGAGGTCCGTACTTTATGCATGATTTTTCTGTAACCTAACTTCACATCTTGTGGAACTAGAAAAATAAGACCAAACTAAATGTAACTTTAGTAAAAGGAAAGAAATAATAAAGATTAAAGGGGAGAAACACGAAATAGAGAATAGAATAACAATTGAGAGAATCGATGTAACCAAAATTATGTTTTCTTAAAAACCCCCAAAATTGACAAATCTTTAGCTAGACTGATGAAAAAAATTTGGAGGATGCAATTAAATAAAATCCAATATAAAATGGAGGACATTGCTACTGAACTTGTAGAAATAAAAAAAAATTATGAGAGTATCATCATGAAATATATGCCAAATTAGATAAACAAGAAAAAATGGTCAAATTCCTAGAAGCACATGTACTAAACTGGCACAAGTAGAAATAGAAGATCTCAAAAAAACTATATGGGCCACACTTGTGGGAGATGTTTGTGTGGGATGTGGTGGGAGGTGTGGGAGGTGGGGAACATGGGAATCCCGGTAGGTTCCGTGTAATATTTTAGGTAGTCTAAGCACCTCTTAAAATATATATAAATAACATTTTTGTAAGCAAATGCACATATATGCATATATATTTATATATCATTTTACAAATATTGGTATGTATTGTGAAAATTTTGATTTTTACCCACAATAAAAAATAAAAAATGAAAATAAAAAAAAAAACTATAACAAGAAAAGAGATTGAATTTCTGATAAAAATCAAGGAAAGTTCAGGACCAGACAGTTTCATAGGTTAATTCTACCAAATATTCAAAGAAAATTAACCTCAATCCTACTCAAAATTTTCTTAAAAATTGAGGATGAATGAACTCTTCTTAAATCACTTTATGAGTCCAACATTACTCTAATACCAAAACCAGATAAAGTTAACATAAGAAAAGAAACTACAGGCCAGTTTTCCTTATGAATACAGGTATGCAAAAATCCTCAACAAAATACTAGCAAATTGAACGCAACAGCATATTAAAAGGGTATACATCATGACCAAGTGTGATTAACCCCAGGAATGCAAAGATGTTTCAATGTGAGAAAAGAAATCAACGTAATATACCACATTAGTAGAATGGAGGAAAAAATCACCTGATTATCTCAATTGATGGAGAAAAGGCATTTGACAAAACCCAACACCCTTTAATGATAAAAACACTCAGAAAAATAGTAATAGAAGGAAAATTCCTCAACATGATAAAGGGCATGAGGAACAAACCCACAGCTAACATTATACTTAATGTTCATAGCTGCATTGTTCACTGTTGCCAAAAGTTGGAATTAGCCCCGGTGCCCATCAACAGATGAATGGATAAGCAAAATGTGGTACATACATACAATGGAATATTGCTCAGCTGTAAGAAGGAATAAAGTGCTAACACACGGGTTAACGTGGATGAATCTTGAAGGCCTTATGTTGAGTGAAGCAAGCCAGGCATAGAAGGATGAACAGTATATGACCTCACTGATATGAATTGAGGAAAGTGAGCAGTCTCTGAGAACCATTGTCTGAAAGATAGGTTAACACGAGAGAGAAATGGAAGAGAAAGTTGTGAGCCATCACCCATATGGACATAATCTATGGTAAAGTAATAGAGTATAGTTGCATATTGAAGGATAGGGCAGGTGGGTAGTGAGATTTTATCTTATCTAGAGAGAATCAATGGTGTGTGGAATGGAGATTCAGTTTTCATTTGGTACATTAAATATGTAAGGCCATGAAATGATTAGGTAATATAAAAGCTTCCATAATTTTGCATATATGTACATTACAAGGAGCCTCCAGTAACAAGGAGCTTTTCAGGAAGTAACTCTTAGACAATCAATATTACTACACAAAGTTTCAAATTACAAGTATAAGGTTCATAAATACAAGCATTGATATTAAGGGTCTGGTGAATTGGTCTGTCTTCTTCCACTAGGCACTACCTATGTAGTCTAGAGTTTTTTGCCACTTTATTAGAGAATGTTTCAGGAATCTCCATGATGGGAATTTAACATTTTGTTGGGTCTCCACTCACTGAGATAACACCCTGTGACCACATGAACACATTCATATTCCATAGAGGCATACCCTAGGTGCATCCTCCCCCATACATCCCCCTACCACTGACACCCTGCACCAGTGGTCCTCTCCTGCCATATTTGTAACTTTTCTGTAATCCAAAACCTCCCCAAAAACAGAGCTCCAATTTTTTTTCATTGTGTCTTCCATCACCGTAAGATCTGTTATTTTTTACATATACTGACAATTTATTCTGTATGCTCCCCCAGTGTCTTATTTTTTTTCACTTTATTTTCAAAGAAGCTTTAGGTTACCCAGATGTGGCCTTTCTCTAAGCCAAACTCAGCATATAAGCTCACTGCTTTGCCCCTGGCATGGGGCATGGCTCCCAGGGATGGGCCTTCCTGGTACCAAGGGATTATTACCAAGCACCAACTAACAATGCATTTCGAAAAAGACCTTGACCAAAAGGGGGAAATATTAAATGCAAATGAGTTTTTATAGTTAAGAGATTTCAAAGTGAGTCAGGAAATCATTCCAGAGGTTATGCTTATGCACATTTCAGTAGGATCTCATGAATTGTCACAATAAACAATACCTCAATCAAGAGTGTTCCTGAGGGGTGTAAAGACATTTGGACAATATAGGCAAGGCAGACAACCCCAGGAAATTGACATTCCATTGGTGGGCCTCACCTTGTAATATATGATAACTTATCTTCCCAATGTATCAGAATTAGAATTATTTATAATTTTCCTACACATGGTTCTTCAGCCCCATTTATTTGAACCTATAATTAGCACTATACCTATTAAATATATGTCCTAAAGACTTCAATCTTCAGTCTGTTCATATACTGTTTGAGTCTTGAAGCTCAGCAGAGTTGCAGCCAACACCTACTCTCCAGTTCATTGGACTTGTCCACGACAACTAACAAAAAGATGATGATGGACAGCGCACATCCCAAAAAACAGAGAGCATCTACAACTGCAAGCAAGACAGTTCCATCTATCTGCCCCATGAGATCCAAACCCCATCTCAGTCAAAAGCATAGTGGGCATCACCATCACAAAATCTTCAAGATTGAGGAATGAACACACATAAGGGGAAATGAAACTATGGATCAAAGTAGACTTATTATTTATTATTCTAGTAATGAAAGAAATTGTAACATTGATGTAAAGACAGTTGTCACCATAGGGTCTGAGGAAAGGGAGAGGGAAGAATAGGAGTAACATGGGGCATTTGGGGGACGTTGGATTTATTCTTTATAGTATTGTAATGATGGATACAGGCCATTATACATGTTTTCAAAATTGTTTGGTGCAAAGTATATACCATAATTTAAACTACAGACTATGGTTACTAGCAATGCTTCAATATTTGTTCATCAATTTTAACTTAGGTACCACACTAATGAAAGATGTTGTTAATGGGAGAAAATGTGGTATGTATGGGAATCCCTTGTATATTTTTAAATATATTTTTAATTTTTCAAAAGGTATTCAGATAACATAAATGTTACATAAAAATATAAGGGATTCTCTTATGCCCTGCTTCCCACACCTCCCACATTTTCCCACATTAACAACATCTTTCATTAGTGTGGTACATTGGTTACAATTGATTAAAACATTTTAGAGCATTGCCACTAAGCATGGATTATAGTTTCCATTGTAGTTTACACTCTCTCCTGCACAATTTTGTAGGTTATGGCAAGATATGTAATAGCCTGTATCTTTTGATATGTTTTATGTAATCTAAAACTTCTTTTAAAAGAAAAAATAGAAGGAAACTCCAAGAGTTACTGAAAATTCTCCATGTATTATTTCTATAATAATTAAATAATGCTGATAAACTCTAAATAAAAGTTTTTCATTATTAAGCTATCATTGTTTACTTGGAAACTGAACTTTTATTTATGAGGCTTTGGATTTGACATTGTATTTTGTAGTAATTGTCATGTACCAGTGCAATGATGTATTGGAATCTACCCTCTGGTGCAAACATAATGAATAAATATTACTTATACATTTATAAAATCAAATGGCAGTCATTTCCCATCACGTTCCCATCTAACAACAACACCAGATTCATTTAGCTGAACTGATTCTAAAGAGTAGAAGTGAATTGACCGCAACCAATTTAAAAATGTTGCTCTTTTTTCCCGGCATATGTTGAATTATTTTTACAATTTAAATAAGTGATCTTTTTTGAGAGTAAAATTGACAGTTCTTGAAATTGAAAAGGCAAATGTGAAGGAGCCAAAATAATGCAAATTCACTATTTGGAGATTGAACACTGGAACCTCTCTTAAATTTCCAAACATATTTATACTCTTTCTGTAAATACTTTATCAACTTTATAAACCAGAATAGTCACATTTGTAGAACTTTGTGTATCAGTTAATATTTTTAAATAGTTAGAATTTGGTCCTAAGCTTAAAGTCAACTTGACTCTGGAAAGTAAATATTTTACAACTGCCTCAATGCACGGAAACCTTTTTAAAAATAGAGACCCCAAGAAGATTTTTGTTTACTTGGTTACACATAGGTGCTTAGAAGTTCCAGTATCTAACATAGCCACAGTAGTCTTATTAGTGAGTCATTTTTTCCATCTTTAGAAACCTACATGTAACAACCAGATCCAACAGATGTCAAGCTACTGTGTTTGTGATGAACACTCCCTTTTCCTTCATATCTGAATGCCACACATCTGTTTTGGATTGTATATTGTGTTTGTGTATTTATGCTTTGATTCATATTAACTTTAAATGTTATGGAATTGATTTGTCATGAACACAAATGGTAAATAAAAATGGGTGAGAGAGCAAAAATTAATCAGTTGGTCATAAATGCAAGGGCTGATTTCTGAGCTCTCAGATGGATTAATTTGTTTAAATATATGTCCTTGTGCAGTACCATGCTGTTTTGATAACTGAGGCTTTCTATGAAGGTTTAAGGTTGGGAAATGTGAGCCTTCAACTTTGTTCATGTTTTTACAGATGGCTTTGGCTATTTGAGATCCTATATCTTTCCACATAAAACTGATGATTGGCTTTTTCATTTCTGCAAAAAAAGCTACTAGAATTCTGATTGGGATTGCATTTATCTGTATATTGCTTTAAAAGAATTGATATCTTAATGATATTTAATCTTCAGATACATGAACATGGAAAGTACTTCCATTTAATTAGGTCTTTTAAAATCTCTTTTAGTAATGTTTTGAATTTTTCTGTGTACAAATCTATTACATCTCTGGATAGATTTTTTCCTAGATATTTGTTTATTTTAGTCCTATTGTAAATTAATTTTTTCTTGATTTCTTCTTCCATTTGTTCATTTCTGGTGTACAGAAACATGAATGATTTTGGGGGGTTTGATTTTTGTATCCCATCACATTGTTAAATTTATTTATCATCTCTAGGAGACTTGTAGTGGATTTTTCAGTATTTTCTGTATATAGGATAATGTAGCCTGCAAATTATGAAAATTTTACTTCTTCCTTTCAAACTTGGATATTTTATTTCTTTGTTTTGCCTGGTTGCTCCAGCTAAAATTTCCAGTACAGTGTTGACAGTGGGCATTTTTGTCTTGCTCCTGATCTTAGAGGGAAAGCTGTCATCTTTTATCATTAAATAGGATGCTAGCTGTGAGTTTTATAATGCTGAGGAAGTTTCCTTCTATTCCTAGTTTTCTGTTTTTATCAAGAAGGGGCACTGGATTTTGTCAAATGACTTTTCTGTGTCAATTGAGACTCATCTTTATTTTCCTTCATTCTCTTAATACACTGTATTACATTAATTTACTTTACATTAAACTACCCTTGCATATCTGGGATAAATCCCATTTGATCATGGTTTATAATTCTTTCAATGTGCTATTTAATTAGGTTTGCTGGTATGTTGTTGAGAAATTTTGCATCTATATTCGTAAGAGATACTGGTCTGTAGTATTCTATTCATCTGGTAACTTTATCTGGTTTTGGTATAAGGATGATGTTGGCTCCATGGAATGAATTGGGGAGTGTTCCCTCCTCTTCAATTTTTTGGAAGATTTTGAGCAGGTTTAACATTATTCTTCTTGGAATATTTGGCAAAATTTTTTAGTGAAGCAATCTGGTCCTGGGATTTTCTTTTTTGTGTGACTTTTTACCACTGATTCAATATCTTTACTAGTTACTGGCTTTTTTGCTATCCTCTATATCTTCTTGAGTCAATGTAGGTTGTGTGTAGCTAATAATTTGTTCATTTCATCTAGGTTATCTAATATATTGACATACATTTGCCTGTAGTATCCTTGTATAGTCATTTTTATTTCATCGTGGTCAGTAGTAATATCCCTCTTTTTACTTCTTATTTTTGTATCCTCTCTTTTTTCTTTGTCATTAGAGCTAAAGTTTTGTCAATCTTATTGATCTTCTCAAAGAACCAACTTTTGGTTTTATTGATCCTCTCTATTGTTTTTTCATTGTCTATTTCATTCATCTCCAGTCTAATAATTGCTGTTTTGTTCTTTCTGTTCATTTTGGGTTTAGTTTGCTCTTCCTTTTCTAGTTCTTCCATTTTTGAGGTTAGGTCTCTGATTTGAAGTCTTTCTTGTTTTGTAATGTAAGCATTTAGAGCTAAAACTTCCCATCTCAGCACTGACTTTGCTTCATCCCATACATTTTGGTAAGTGGTATTTTCGTTTTCATTCACCTCAAGATGTTTCTTTATTTCCCTTTTGATGTACTCTTTAATGCATTGGTTGTTTAAAATAACATTGTTTAATTTCCATATATTTGTTAATTTTTCCTTTCCCCCCCTGTTAATGATTTCTACATTATTTACATTTAGTTGGTGGAGATACATTCAATGACTTCAATCATTTTAAATTTTTTGAGTCTTTCTTTGTGACCTACGTTATGGTCTCTCATTAGCTACATGTTTACCTTTACTGGAGGTTTTCATTTTTATGCCACTTTGGACCATTGTCCAGTATACCTTCCTTTTATTTTGAAGAACTCCCTTTAGTATGGCTTGTGGGGCAAGTCTAGTAGTAATGAGCTCCCTCAGCTTTTTTTTTTTTTTTTTTTAATCTGGGAATGTTTGAATATCTGCCTTATTTTTAAAGTCAGTCACACTATATTTATAATACTTGGTTAGTAATTTTTTTATCAGCACTTTAAGTATTTCAACCCACTGCCTCTTGCATCCATGGTTTTTGTTTTTAAAATGACATAATCTAATCGAGACTCCTAAAATGTTGCATTTCACTTGTAACTTTCAATATTCTCTCATTTCTTCCACTGCTTGAATCCCAAGAGCCAAGAGCCATCAAGTAATGTACATATATTGAAAATAATTATTTTGGAAGAAATTGGATTAAATAAAACATTAAAAATATATATCTGCTCGTCCCCTCCCTGCCACCACTCATCTGCCCCATCCCCCAACATGCAACCACACTCTATCCCTTTACCATAGATTATGTCCATATGGGTGATGGCTCAAAGCCTGCTCTTCTCTTACTCTCCTTTGTTAACCTATCTTTCAGACAATGGCTCTCAGAGACTGCTCACTTTCCTCAGTTCAGATCAGTGAGGTCATATACTGTTCATCCTTCAGTACCTGGCTTGCTTCACTCAACATAAGGTCTTCAAGATTCATCCACGTTATTCCATGTGTTAGCACTTTATTCCTTCTTACAGCTGAGTAATATTCCATTGTATGTATGTACCACATTTTGCTTATCCATTCGTCTGTTGATGGACACCGGGGCTGATTCCAACTTTTGGCAACTGTGAACAATGCCGCTATGAACATTGGTGTGCATATATCTGTTTGTGTCTCAGCGCACACCACTCAGAACTGTGTGGGAGAGAGTGTGGTCTATGGTGTGAACTGTGTTCTGTGGTTGGTGGCAAGGCCCCAGGATGTGTAAGTCCATTGAGGGTGGCGGGCCACACTTGTGGGAGATGTTTGTGTGGGATGTGGTGGGAGGGGTGGGAGGTGGGCAACATGGGAATCCCAGTGGGTTCTGTGTAATATTTTGGGTAATCTAAGCACCTCTTAAAAAAAAATATATATATATATATAAATAAATAATATTTTTGTAAGCAAATGCACATATATGCATATATAATTATATATCATTTTGAAATGTTGGTATGTATTGTGAAAATTTTGATTTTTACCCACAATAAAAAATATATATATATATATGAAAATTAATTGTAATATGTACTGTATAACTTTGATACATCTAAGGTTTTAATTTCTGATTTGTATTAAATAATATTGGATAAAAAGAACTATAAATGCTGCCTTAAAACTCTAACATTGTTTATTTCATAACTAGCATTTTTTGTCTGAAATAAATATAAGTAAGAACAAAAAAAATATTCTCTCATTGTCTTTTTTTTTTTTTTTTTAAAGATTTTATTTATTTATTCATTTATCCCCCCCTTGCTGCTTGTGCTCGCTGGGTCAGCTAACCACGCTGTGCCGGCGGGCTTGCCTTCACCAGGAGGCCCCTGGAACCGAACCCGGGGCCTCCCATATGGTAAACGGGAGCCCTACTGATTGAGCCACAGCCGCTTCCCTCTCTCATTGTCTTTTGCATTTGACAGTTTGATTAATATGTGGTGGGTTATATTTTTCTTCAAGTTTATTCTGATTGGTGTTCTCTGGCCTTCTTGGATGTGCATATTCCTGTCTTTTGCTAAGTTTGGGAAGACTTCTATCATTATTTTGTTGAATATTCCTTCTACTGCTTTCCTTCTTCCCCTCTGGGACTCCCATAATTCATGTATTATGCTTGATGGTTTTCCAGAGGACTCTTAGGCTATTTTTGCATTTTATATATTTTTTCTTTCTGCTTCTCAGTCTGACTCATATCAGTTTTGTTGTCTTTGAGGTCACTGGGTCTTCTGCCAGCTCCAATCTTCTCTTGAAACCCTCCAGGAAATTTTTTTCATTTCAGTTATTGTGATCTTTAACTCCAGTTCTGCTTGGTTACTTTTAAAAATTTCTCTCTTTTTACTAAGGTTTTCATATTGCCCATTCATTGTTTTCCCATCATCCTTTAGTTCTTTCTGTGAATTTTCCTTCCTCTCCTTGAAATTTTTAAGACCATTTTAAAAGGCTTTGTTTGGTGTGTATACATTCTTTGTCTTCATTTTATCTTCTTCCTTTAGATGGACCATCGTTTCCTTTTTTCTTTGTTTATCTTGTAGTTTTTGATGCACACTGTACATTTTAATATTTTAAAATATTAAATCTGATTTATTCTTTGAGATGTCTGTTTATTGATTTTGCAACCAGATGGTAATGCAGAGATTTTCTTGAGTGTCAGGAGCTAACAAAACCAAGCAAACCTTAAAAAAAATACCTTTCAACATTTTGGCAAATTGGCTTTACCTTGGCTGGTGCACTCCATCAGAATTTAGTCTCACTTGTGGAAGCCTTAGAAATGAAATCATAATGTCCTTGAAGCACAGAGTCTAGAAAGTCCTCCAGGACATGTAGAATGATTTGTTTCCATGAATGTACTTTTGTGTACAGCATATAAAACCAATGTTACTTCTAATTCAGTATGGCTCCTCTTGTTTGATCCGTTGATGGATGGTGTTAGGGATGGAATCATGTCCCACAGAAAGATATGTTGAATTCCTAAATCCCAGTCCTGTGTAAATGAACTCATTTGTAAACAGGATCTTTGACGATGTTATTATTTAACATGAGGTCAAACTGGATTAGAGTAGGTCTTAATATAATATTATTGATGTCCTTGTAAACAGAGGAAATTTGGAAGAGTAGGGAGGTGACAAATGGGGAGAGAGAAGGCCATGTGATGGAGGCAGATATTGAGTTATGGATTGCCTAAAAGCCACCAACAGGATTCCACAAACTTCAGAGAAAGCACGACCTTGCCGACACCCTGATTTCAGACTTAAATCTTCCAAAACTATGAAATAAATTCTTGTTGTTTAAGCCAACCAGTCTGTGGTATTTGTTATAGTGTCCCGGGCAAACCAAGACAGATGGATAGTATTATCTCAAATGAAATGACCAGTGTGTTAATGGTAAGACTTTCTCTATTTTATCAAACTATATTTAAATTACAAGAAGACTGAAAATCATGGTTTGAACTTGGAGGAAGGAGTGAGTGGAGAAACATATCATATATATGTGGGGGAAAGGGAATGCTAGCTAGAGTGGCTGATTTTCAGGATTCTTGTGGGGGTCTAGCTTGGTATAGCAGGGACCATTTGCAGATTGTTTTTGTAACAGGGTCATAATCAAGTTGTAGGTGCATCATTCTGAACCGTGGTTGTGGAGAAATGTATCAACTATCAGGAGTTGAGAGTGAAGGTATGAACTTCCTTTGTATGGCTGCCCTGCTTTGGGGTGAGAGCTGAATAGTATGTTAATGATAAAGATGCAGGCAGGCAAAACAGCTCCGTACAATAAACAAGACTTGAATATGTGCCAGAGAAGAAGTGGCTCACATGAATACACACTTGCACACATGCATATACATACACATACTCTGAGTTGACTCTTGCATCTTTATCTCTCCACTGTGTGATCCCAAATTTCCCTTTATGAATCTTCTCCTCCAGTTAAATTGTACAACTCAACTCCTTGATTACACTCTCAACTTTCACACCTGTGCTCATGGTGTTTCCTTTCTCTGGAATGTATGTTCCCCATCTCTGTCCATCTAAATATTATATATTCTTTAAGGTTAATCTCAAGTAGCTGCCATAGCCTCTACACACACTAATTTCATCCATTCATTCATTGAGTCAACAAAGATTTTTTTGTTCTTACTGAATTAGTTATTGCAGATTCTAACAGCTGATTATATCTTTTCTCTGAAGACTTTTAATAACTTATATGGGCCCCTTTTATGTCATTTACCACATCTGTATTATGATTTTTATGATAAATAACTTAATTTCCTTAATAGATTATATTAACATATGAAAGACTAATTGAAGTAGAGTTTGCACACTATGGCTTTTTATAGATCATCAAAGTTTTGCTGCAGCAAAGGAAGCTAGAATGGAAGTTGCTTCAGGGTTCTAGGGATGGCAAAGGGTTTTTATGGACATAAAAATAAAATATGTTTGGCTCATGTTGATTGGATGAGGTTTGTCCATCTTATAGGGACAGGTTTAGAGCAGGTGGGCTTTATGTTGTGTTGGGTCAAAGATAATGAACTGGGGTCTGGGAATTTCAAATTTCAAAAGAGGAAAATCAAGATGGCATGGATGGTTTGGTTCTTAGAGTCCCCCAGTAATTTCTCTATATAATTGTATCAATTTTCCTCCTTTTGGTCATTCCCTTGGTTAGGATGGCTTGACAAAGGTGTTGCTAGTCTCTTATCCACCACTAAATGTCTCTCATGTTTCTTCACAAATTTCATGAGTTAGCTGGAGTTCAAGATTTTTGTTATTCCATTCATGCTGGAGAAAGGCAAGATGGCTTCAGTTTAAGTGGGTGCTCACCATCTCTCTTGCAAAAGACAGCCGAGTGGGGACAAGATCCTGCCTGAGTGAGCTGTTCTGGGATCCCACAGAGCAGGAGCCTTTGGGGCATCAATCTGGAGGGAGCTGGGCAAGGATAAAGATTGCTTAAGATAAAACTGGAACATAGAAAGCAGCAAGGAAATAGAACAAGAAGAACAAAGTGTTTAAGAGAAAACTTAACACACACACACAAAATCAGCAGCTAAATAAAACTCTAAAGTAGAGAGAGAAGCTAATCAACTGAATAAACCCATCAAGATAAAAACATAACCAGAGGGCAACAAAAAATTACAAACCACACTAAGAAACAGGAAGGCATGGACTAGTCCAATGAACAAACTAAAACTGGAGAAAAGATGCAGAATATCGATCAACTAATCAAAGCTGTCCAAACAAATATCATGGACCAACTTAATGAAGTGAAGGAAAAGATTAAGGATAATAAGAAGACAATGGGAGAACATACTGCAGAAATTGTAAACCTACATAAAAAGATAATGGATATGGTGGTGATGAATGTCACAACCCAAGAAATAAAAAAGGCACTGGAAACACATAACAGCAGATTTGAACAGGCAGAAGAAAGAATTAGTGATGTGGAAGACAGTACATTTGAAATCAAACAGATAGTAGAACAGATAGATAAAAAGATAGAAAAAATCCAGCAGGAAGTTAGGGATTTGAACAACAACACAAAATGCACAAACATATGCATTATAGGCATCCCAGAGGGAGAAGAGAGGGGAAAGGGAACAGAAGGCGTGTTGAAGGAAATAATGGCTGAAAAGTTCCCATTTATGCTGGTTTTGTATCCTCAGTTGTATCATGTGTTGAATTAATGACTGCATAGTAACATTGAAGGGGAGAAACATCTGACAAAGACTGAGGAATATTATGAATATGATTAAGAGGATAACAAGTGACCCTATGAGGACATCTCTGAGCCAAGGTCCCCACAACCTCAGAAGCCAATCAAAAAGAGACTCAGAACAATCATATTTGGAAGTGTGTAAGCTGTTTGGGCATAACCTCCAAAAGTAGAACCATAACAATCATCATCCTCATTGTTATCTGATATCTTAGGCTCATTTAACCAACAATTTCCTTTGATTGACCTTTCAGCCCACTAGAAATTTGTGCCTTGAATGGAATATGTTCTCGTGTTAATAAAATCTTGGTGTGCTAGAAAGACAAAGAAATTTTATTCAAGTTAGGAATACATAAGGCAGAAATCGGGTAAAGGTGTGGTAAAAGAAAATCATGGTTAAGGTAGGGTGTTTGGGGAATGGAGATTGGGCATTGTAGGGAGTATAGGATGAATAAGAGAATGTTTAGGCAGATGGTGAAAAGGAAGAGACAGAGAATAAGATAAGGAAATTCTGGTGGATATTGATCCATGATCTTGGCCATGATCTACTTGTTCCAATGTCTTGGCAGAAGCTGTCTACATCAGATGATGTCTGCTTGTGGAATACTCATGCCAATTTTATCCTGAGATTCAAAATGGGTGTAATCTCTCAAGGACTCAGAGCATGTTTTAGCTGTGACAGATGGAACCAGGGATTCAATTCCCAGTAGTTTTACTGCCATAGTTGTGGTTAATAAGACTTGATAAGGTCCTTTCCATATATGTCCTAAAGCAGTCTTTTCTTTTTTTTTTTTTTTTAAAGATTTTATTTATTTATTAATTCATCCCCCCCTTGCTGCTTGTGCTCACTGGGTCAGCTAACCACGCCGTGCGGGCGGGCTTGCCTTCACCAGGAGGCCCCGGGAACCGAACACAGGGCCTCCCATATGGTAAACGGGAGCCCTACTGATTGAGCCACAGCCGCTTCCCAAGCAGTCTTTTCTTAATGTCTCTTTCAGTATATCACATCTCTAGGTTGAAGTTCACTTATCAGAGTCTCAGGAAAAGAAGCTTAGGTCTGTGAATGGTGGAACCAGATTTATCTGATTAGTCCCTAATTAGCAATTTCACATTGTAATATTTTGGAGTCTCGTAAAGTAGAGGAAATGATAAGCCACATGGGTCTTCCCATTATGATTTCATAAGGGATTAGCCAGTATTTTCCTGATGGGCTACATCTTATGGATATCAAGCCTAAGGGATAAACACTAGGCCAATTTAAAGAATGATTCAAATAATTTAATTAATTTGAGGATGAGAGGTGGAGAGTGAAGCTTTTGGCTGATAAGTGAGACCTTGCAAAGTTCCTTGATTACAGTTCTAGTAAATTGGGAGCATCTATTCCTTGAGAAAATAACAGGAATTTCCCAGGTGGAAAAAACATCTAATAGTTTTTTGTGTGTGTATGTAGTTGTCATGAGGGAAGTAGACTTGGGGTAAGGAAAAGTCCCTATCCATCCTGAAAATAGACATATGATAAAAGACATATTCATATTCCATAGAAGCAGGTAACACTATAAAGTCCATTTGAAGATGTCCAAAAAAGGCCTGTCAGTGGAGGTATTTGACCGGGTCCTACCCTACACTTTTACCAGGATTATGTTAATAGACAGGTAGAACATAAGTTATATATTCACCTGGCTTCTCAAAGTCCCCTATTTTGCTGAAGATGAAGCTCTGACCTGTAGCTTGCTGCAAGCACTTTCAGAGAAGCATCAGAGTAAAACAATGTAACTGACAAGGAAATTTGGTTGCTTTTGTGGCAAATAGAATTTTTTTAGAATAACTGAAATTATGATGAATAACATTATATCTTGTCTAATACCATGCGTATCAGTATTAGGATAGTGATAACACTGTGAAATCCCTAGGAATTTTATATAATCTCTAAATATTTATATGAATAACATTTAGCCATACAAATTTAACCCATAGAAAGTTAGAAATTTGATGAGACTTCCCATACAACTCATAAAATATCAAATGAACTTAACTATTTATAGCACCTCTCTTTTTATAAGGTGGAAGAACAAATCCTATGTGATTCTCCAGAGGCACTCTGAAAAATCTCAAAGACAATTTAAAATAAAAAAGATTGCCTTTAGCATTTACTTTTGAAAGAGCGGAATGTCAAAAGTTGTCAGGATGTTTGAACCACTTGACTAAATAAGATCATAGGTCAATGATAAACAATAGTTGATTATCTACTTAACCAAAGTGACAATAAAAGATCTTAAAAGTAAATATAGGAGGTGACATCACTGTGAAATAAAAACTTAGTCCTTTTAAAAGTGAGAAGACTTGTTCTCTAAAACAATAGAGGAGGATAAGGTCAATATAAATATTAATAAAGATATCATTCTGATATGACATAGAATATTTGTCTTCTAAGAAGATTGCTCACTTAAGTAAATCCTTTTATAATTTTTCACTAGAGCAGAGCAGTAATCCAAGAAAATTTCATTTTAACAAAAAGAAAACCAAATTCTAATTTTTCATTAATTTGCTGTTTAGTTTGAAAGTTCTTAAAAATATTATAAGTAATCCTATAAAATCTTAGCATTGACCATGACAAATAAAATTGATTTGCACAAACCTTCTAAAACTTTCTATGTCCATTTAAGTTTTGCCCTACACTTTCCTGTTTCTCATTCTGCAATACCCAGTCAAATTACTTCAGGACACTACTACTTTATTTCCTTAACAAAAAACAGTCATGCATACCTTACATACTTAAGTTCCCCAAATGATCTCAGAAATTCTCTTCAAGAGGACATCCTATAAAACACAAGTCTTAAAATTAGTTTTTCAGAACAATAACTCAATTTGGTTAAACTTGAATTTACATTTTTCATTTTAAACATCTAGTAGATATAATGCTAGTATATTTGATCAGTAAGCTTGTATAAATTTAAGAACATACATAAGTAGAATAAAATTACATTATTGCATTGTACTTATCATTGTTAATACAGAAGACATAGCTGTTTTTATATAACTAACAATATTAAACTAGTCCTATGTGCCAAAGGTTTACCTAGATTGTGTGCACTTGAATTCATAAAACATTTAATTTTATGAATACTCCATTTACATTAGAAGTATTAGAAATTTAGTTTCCTTAATGTTGGGGACTTTAAGCATATTAATTTATATATAAACACTCACTTATCTGTAAGAAATTTAAATAGTAGTTTTTAAAAGTATTTTTGTTTGTTAATTTATATTACCATCTGGAGGTAGAAAAATTTACATCAAATAAACTGCCAGATACAAATAGAGATCTTATAGCTTCAATTTAAAAATTTTCAGCCATAAAGCACAGGAACACAGAAATACAATATTCACTAGTGTATATAAAAGTGCTGGCCTTCTCTGCTTGCTCTAGTTTTATATTTTACCAGGGTTTTTGTTCTTGGCATAAGGGACAAGTTGAGGTTATTTATTTAATATGAGGCCTAAAGCTTTTCCATCATTATCTGTGGAGGAGACTTTTCAGATATTCTTTGCCCTGACATGTAATCTTGCAGAAACTTTACCCTATTTCTGAAGCTTATTTGACTCTCAGATTTATTGCAGAAAGAGGAATCTTGTAGGTTCCTATCTGAGTCAGTCCAGCCAGATTTTGCCATCCAGGTATTAGCATCTGAAGTTAGGTAGCTCTGGCTCATATGCATTCAGAAGAATTCTAAATTTTTCTATGAATATTTGTTGGTCTTATTTGGGAAAATCTTTAATTATGGCTCTTAATTTAGTCCAGGTCCACAGTTTAAATTCTGCTCTTGAAGACAGTCAGTTTTCATAGAATGTTTAACCTTTTAAAGGAGCCTGGATTAGATCATTTTCCCTCAGGGGGTCAACAGGAATCAGTTAAGGCTATGGGAGAAGGGCTGGGTACAAGAAAATGAAGCAGATAGAGTTTTGGAGTTCTTTCCCCTTTAATCTTTTTATGGTCTTCCTTTTTCTAATGAACCTTTATGTGAAGCTATATTAGAGAGTCAGATTATCTTCTAGCAGCCTCCAAGTACCAATCATTTTATAAGGCACCTCTCAAGTGCACTATTTTGTTTCTATAAAGTTTCTCAAAGTGGCCACCATGAAAACAAATTGTCTTTTATCTGACCCAGCCAAGAATAGAAATGAACAGATCCTTAGTGGGAGGTGGGCAACATGGGAATCCCAGTGAATTCCATGTAATATTTTGGGTAATCTAAGCACCTCTTAAAATATATGTATATATATATATATAAATAACATTTTTGTAAGCAAATACACATATATGCATATATATTTATATATCATTTTGCAAATGTTTGTATGTATTTTGAGAATTTTGATTTTTACCCACAATAAAAAAAAAAAAACACAATGAGATACCACTTCAAAAAAAAAAAAAAAAAGAAGTATGAGTTTTAGCAGGAGGAGAAGGATGATTTAGATCAGAAGAAGACCCCATTGTTCTGTGGTCAGATGAAATATTTCTTGGCCTTGGGCTTTTGGCTCAGCCACTCAGAAACTGCTCTGACCATAGCAAGATCCCCCCATGAGTGGAAGTTCCAAATGTGTTTCTGGAACTCAACATCACCAGCATAATGGGTAGAAAAGAAGGCTCATTACACAGGAGCAAGAGGATTGGCAAACCTCTCATTATGTGACCCAGTTTGGAAGTTGGCTTAGCAGACCTCATGGACTTCCAAACCCTATGTTAATGAGAAAGACAGAAAATTAGAGAGATGGAGGGAGAAATGAAATGAAACCAAGTGGAAGGTGTGATGATAGAACTAAATCTAAACCCATACCAAAGGTACCTAAACAAAGTCCCTAATAAAAGACAATTGAACTCAATGCAAACTGTAGAGTTCAGAGCTAGGAAGGGGTTGCCTGTGGAATGAGGGATCTCTGCAGTTGGACAGTAGACACATACACACCTCACTTGGCCAGTAGCCAGAGCCCACAACCCCAGTGGGCATCTTCTATATCTTTTTGGGACCTCCAAACTTGTGAAAGAGAAATGGAGTGGAGTTTGAAGACTAGAGCATTTTATTAAGAACATCAAAGTTTTCCAGCAGCAAAGGAAGCAAGAACAGAAGGAGCTTCCAGCTTCTAGGGATGGCAAAGGATTTTTTAAGACGAATAGGAAATTAGCTTGACTCCTATTGATTAGATGAGGGTTTGTTCACCTTATAGAAGTGGGTTGTTTTATTTTGTATTGGGTCAAAGGTAATGAACTAGGGATTTTTGGCTATCTGAGTGGGAATTTAAAATTTCAAAAGAGGAAACTCAAGAGGGTATATTTTTTTGTTAGGCACTGAGGTGCCCACAGGGTTTTCTCTATACAATTTTTTCAAGCACTATAAAGGGAGAAAATATTCTTATTCTCATTATACACATCATAATGATCTGAATATTGCTGGTGCAATTTTTTTAATGATCCATGGAAATCTTGGAGAACACCAGAACTTCCATACTTCCTCTGTCCCAAGCTTCATTATTTTCAGAAGATGCCAGGAGAGTCACTGGATCAAATAAGATAATAAGATACTACCATAATTTCTGTTCTCTAAACATAGCCAAGTTTCTTGGTTAAATGATTTTCTCATGCAGTCAACTTTTACCAGGAGGAGATATTTGTAAATGTTTTGTACTTCACACAAACAACATATCCAAAAGAATGTCCAGATTTTTTAACTGGCAGGTATATCCCCACCAAAATGAGCAAATAGAATCGAGATTTCAGATAATTCAAAGTCGAATTGTGTTAAATTGACAAACGATTTCAAGGGCGGAACAATTTTTAAAGATATGTCTTATCCAAAACATCAAGTCTCTATTCTGAAGAGAGCACTGTGAGTGCCTTTCCCATGCAAGTGGGGCAACTAGAAAATAGTAGTTGGCAACTTGACTTGAGGCAATACTTTGTTGAAACCAAGGTGTAGTTTCCACAGAAATCCCTTACTGTCCAAGGAGAAGAGGCCTGAGCAAGTTGGTCAAAATAAGATTAGATTAAAGAACTCAAATAATACGGGTCAAAGAAAATAAGCTCAATTGTGGTGTTGTGACTTGTCACTGTAGAAATTGCTGAAGAGAAAGAGGTGGTAGAGGAAATTTCATTTTCACTATTGCCTAATGTTTAATTGAGAAACAACAGGGGTAAATGTCACAGGAGAGTTCAGGCATAGTATCAATTAAACATTTCCTGACATTGAAAGCTTTTTAAACTCCACAGAGATGTAACAGCATCACTTAGGGAATTTCCATATGGATTTTACAATATTTTTTATGACTAATCATAGAAAGCAATCCTGTACTAGCAAGAGGAGGGACTGAATTAGCCTCTAAATATTTCTTTTTTTAATATATTTTTTAAAAAGATACTTAGATTATATAAATGTTACACAAAAACTATAGGGATTCTCATATGCTTCACTCCCCACACCTCCCACACCATCCCACATAAACATCCTTCATTAGTGTGGCACATTCATTGCAATTGATAAATGCATCCTGGGGATTTGCCATTAAGCATGGATCATAGTTCACATTGTAGTCTACACTCTCTCCCACACAGTTATGCATGTTATGTGATGATATAAAAAGGCCTATATCTGTCATTGCAATGTCATTCAGGACGATCCCCAATTCCCAAAAAAGCCCCCATATTACAACTGTTTTTCCCTCTCCATGTCCCCAGAACCTCCCGTGGCCACTGGTTCCACATCAATGTTGTAATTTATTCCATTGCTAGAATCGCAATATGTCTATAGTAGAATACCAGTAAGTCCACTCTAGTCCATAGTTCTTTCCCCAATCCTGAGGATTCTGGGATGGTGATGTCCACTCCACTTCTAATTGAGAGGGGGCTTATATCCCATGGGGAAGATGTATAGGACTGCCTTGCTTGCAGTTGCAGACTTTCTCTGTTCCTTGGGATGGTGTTGTCCATCACCACCTCATTGGTAGTTGTCCTGGGTGAGTCCAATGAGCTGTAGAGTAGGTGTTGCAACTCTGCTGAGGTTCTGAGTCCAGCTGGCACATGGACAGTCCAAAGACTTGTGTCTCTTGAACATACACTTACAAACTCCAGCACTGAGTATAAGTTTAAATAGAAGGGACAGATGAGTCATGTGTAAGGAAGCCATAATTGAGTCCAACGCTGTCATTCTCAGGAGCACAAACTCCAAAGTAGGGCCCACTGGCAAGGCACCAAACTCCAGGGCTATCTGCCCTGATCATAGGACCTGGGTGTCTCCAGAGCCCTCAGGAGCCCCACTATTTGGGGTAGTATCCACTTTGGCAGTCTATGAGATCCTGCTGAGATGTGCATAAGCATTACCTCTGGGATGACCTCCCAACTCACTTTGAAGTCTCTTAGCCATATAAACTCATTTGTCTTTACCTTTCCCCCCTTTTATTTGAGATCTTTTTCCAGTTGCTTTGCTAATTGGTGCTTGGTAGTAATTCTTCAGTGCCAGGGAGACTCATCCTTGGGAGTCATGTCCCACGCTGGGGGGAAGGTAATGCATTTATATGCTGAGTTTGGCATAGAGAGAGGCCACATTTGAGCAACAAGTCAGCTCTCAGGAGGCAACTCTTAGGCACCCCACAACAATACGTTAAGTTTAAATTTCAAGACCAAAGGCTCACAAGCATAGTCATTAATATCAAGGGCCCATCAGTCGATCATCCTCCTTTGCCATTGATTGCCCCTGCACTTGGGGGACTGTTGCTGCTCTATTTAGTGTCTCACCCTTATGATCATTTCCATGTTATTGTTTTGCTATAACACATATTTGAAAGCCACCTAGAAAAACAAAAGGGGAATTTGGTTTGGTAAGCCTTGACTTTTTTGTAAAAGAAATGTAAAATGAAGAATAGAAAGACAAGTTGTGTTATAAATTTCTTGTGTCAGATGGAGACAACTGGCATGAAATTTGTTAATAGGCAGCCAGTTAATTTTAACAATACAAAAATGACAGAATAGGAGGAGCAGTGGTAGAAAAGGAATAATTGCTTTTTTTTATTGTGTGTAAAATCAAAAATTTCACAATACATACCAATATTTGTAAAATGATATATAAGTATATATGCATATATGTGCATTTGCTTACATAAATGTTATTTTTTTAATGTATCTTGATAGGAAATTTTGTTACTCGTTAAAATGTGTTCCTTTAAATTGTAATTCATTTTGCTTCATACTATATCCATAGTGTCTCCAGAGAATGTTATTTGGGTCCCAAGAGTTAGGCCTAGCCCTGGGCAAAATGGCCAAATAGCCAGGGTTTCTTCATTTCTACACTGCCCATTATCATTCTGTTTAGAAGTGGACTTAGGAATAGGACTTTAGAGTGTACTTATTAGAACCAACTTATCCTCTTCTTTCATATATATATATGTATTCTTTATTAGAGAAGTCTTTGATTTACCACACTACCATCTTTTTAAGCAATTTTATTAAGATATATGCACTACCATACAATCCATCCAAAGTGTACAATCAATGGCTTTTGTATATTCACAGAATTGTGCATTCTTCACCACCATACATTTTAGAACATTCTTATTACTCAAAAAAACAAAAAAACAAAACCCATACCCCTTAGCAGTCACATCTCAATCCATCTATCCTTCCCCATATCTAAATAACCACTAATCGATTTCTGTCTTGGTAGATTTGTTTATATTTTTGCATTTTATGTAAATGGAATCATACAATATGTAGAACTTTGTGCCTAGTTTCTTTCACTTAGCATAAGGGTTATTTAAATTATAATAATTATTTTTTTAATTAGAGGAATTGTTGGTTCCAAAAAAGTCATGTAAAAGCTAAAATGTTCCCTATTGTTGACAATTTGCAGTAATGTTGTACTTTTGCTGCAATTTATGAAAGAATATTAAAATATTACAATTACCTGTAGTCCATAGTTTAAATTACATGTAATCTTTTCCATATACCACCTAAAATTAACACCTTTTATTAGAGTCATCTATTTCTTATAATTCATGAAAGATATTCTTTTACTTGTATTAATACCAGTCCATTGCCCACAACAGGGTTCACTGTATTATACAGTTCCATATTTCATGATCTAACTTTCATTCTAGTAACATGCATGAACAAAAATTTTCCCTTTCAACCACATTCACATACAATATTTAGTGCTGTTAGTTTTACTCACAATAATATGTCACTATAACTACCATTCACTTCCAAACATTTACAATCAACCTAAAGAGGAATTCTGCACAAATTAAGCTTCAGCTCCCCTTTCTCTACTCCAATCATTCCCGTGATAAGCTATATTCTAGATTCTAACTCTCTGAGTTTGCTTATTATAAACAATTCATATCAGTGGGATCATACAATATGTGTCTTTTTATCTCTTTTTTCCATTTATTCATTTATTTATTTTAAAGGAACTTTAGATTACATAAATGTTACATAAAAATTAACGGGGACTCCCATATACCCCACTCCTTCTCCTTCCCACACTTTCCCACATTAACAACATCCTTCATTAATGTGGTACATTTGTTACAATTGATGAACACATATTGAAGCATTGCCGCTAACTGTGGATAATAAGTTTACTTTACAGGTTACAGTCTGTCCCATGCAATTTTGTAAGTTATGACAAAATATATAATGGCGTGTATCTGTCATTGCAACATCATTCAGTAAAATTCCAATGTCCTGAAAATGCCACATATTACACCTATTTTTCACTCTCCCTCCCCTCAGAGTATCTGGTGGCCACTGCCTTTATATCAGTGATACAAGTTATTCCATTGCTAGAATAACAATAATTTTATAGTGGAATAATAGTAAGTCTACTTTAGTCCATTGTTCATTCCCTAATCTTGGAGATTCTGGGATGGTGATGCCCACTCTGCCTTTAATTAAGAGGAAGCTTAAATCCCATGAGATAAATGGATAGAAAAATCTTGCTTGCAGTTGCAGACACTCTTGTTCCTTGGAGTGAGCATTGTCAATCATTGTCACCTTGTTATTTGTCCTGGGTGTGTCCAATGAACTGGAGAGTAGGTGTTGCAACTCTGCTGAGATTGAGGGCCCAATTGGCACATGGACAGCCCAAAGATTTAAGTCTCTTGGACATACACCTCTCAAGTCTAGTACTAAGTGTAGGTTCAGATAGAAGGGGTAGAAGAGCCATGTGTTGGGAAACCACAAATTAGTCCAGCTCTGTCACACTGGGAAGCATAAATTCCAAGGCAAGGCCCACTGGCAGCATGTCAAATGTCTGAGCTGTCTGCCCTGCATATAGTGTCTGGATTTTCCTAAAGCCCTCAGAAGCCCTGCTATTTGAGGCAATATTTACTGTAGCAGTCAATCAGATCCTACTGAGATGTGCCTAAGCGTAACCTCTGGAATGATCTCCCAACTCTCTTTGAAATCCCTTAGACATAAAAACTCATTTGTATTTACCATTTCCACCTTATTACCAAGGTCTTTTTCCAGGTGCATTGCTCGTTGGTGCTTGGTAATAACCCTTCAGTGCTAGGGAGGCTCAATCGTGGGAGTCATGTCCCATGACAGGGTAAAGTTAGTGAGTTTATATACTGAATTTGGCTTTGAAAGAGGCCATTTTTGAGCAACAAAGAGGCCCTCAGGAAGTAACTGTTAGGGAACATATAATACTAGGCTAAGTTTCAATTTCCAAAGTAAAGTTTCATAAGTACAATCATCATTGTCAAGGGCCCATCACTATGGTCCATTCTACTTCAATAGGCACTGTGCCTGTAGTTGAGGGATTCTCACTGCCCCATTACAAAATGTGGCAGAGTTCCTCAGAATGGGAATCCGATATTCTTTTGGTTAGTGTTTGGAATCTCCATCCACCATGATGATGCCCCATGAACACTTGAACACATTCATATACCTTAGCTGTATTCCCCAGGTGAAACTCCTCCTATACATCCCCCATCACTGAGACCATGCACCAATGATCCTCCCCTGCTAGAGTTGTGACCCTTCTGTGATACAAAACTTCTTCAAAAATGAAATGATGCTGGTTAATGACCATTCTAAGGAACAGAGAGAGTCTATAACTGCAAGCAAGATAGTCCCATCCATCTGCCCCATGGGATCTAAAACCCCTCACAATTAGAGGTGGAGTGGGCATCACCATCCTAGAATCCTCAGGATTGGGGAATGAATGATGGTCTAGAGTAGACTTACTGTTATTCTACTGTAGAGTTATTGTTATTCTAGCAATGGAAGAACTTTTATCAATGATGTGGAGGCAGTGGCCACCGGACATTCTGAGGGGAAGGAGAGGGGAAAAATAGGTGTCATTTGAGGATATTTTTTGGGCATTGGAATTTTACTGAATGATGTTGCAATGACAGATATAGGCCATTATATACCTTGTCATAACTTACAAAATTTTGTGGGAGAGAGTTTAAACTATAATGTAAACTATAATCCACACTTAGTGGCAGGACTCCAATGTGTGTTCATCAATTGCAACAAATGTACCACACTAATGAAGGATGTTGTTAATGTGAGAAATTGTGGGAGCAGTAGGGAGTAGGGTATATGGGAAGCCCCTACAATTTTTATGTATCATTTATGTATTCTAAATATTTTTTAAAAATAAAAAAGGAAAAAATATGAAACCAATAAAATAACCAAATAAAATAATAAAATGAAATAATAATGATATTTTTTAAAATAACAAATGAAATACAAAAAAATTGAAAAATTTTGAAATAATAAAAAAATATTTTTTGGCCTTATGTCTTTCATTACTGTAAGATCTGTTGTCTTGTATGTACAGTGACATTTTCTTCTATATATTACCCCATGTCTTATTCTTTTCATTTTAATTTCAAAGAATCCTAAGGTTACAGAAAAGTCACAAATAGAATATAGGTGATTCCCATATTCCCAACATCCTCCCCCTTTCCCCTTCTCCCCTATTGTATTAGTCAGGGTTCTCTCGGGAAACAGAGTCAACAGGAGATATCTGTCAATAATATGAGATTTTATAAGAGTCTCTCACGCGACCGTGGGGTTCTGCAGGCAGGCTGCAAACCAGGGGCTCTGATGAAAGTCCAATGAAAGGTCCTTGATGAGTTTCTGGGAGAAGTTGGCTGTCCAAAGACGAGCTGGGAAATTCTCTTTGAATGTTGAAATCACTTCCCCTTTTAAGGCATTCAACTGATTGGATAAAAGCATCACCAATTTCTGATGCAATCCCCTGATTAATGCAGATGTAATTAGCCATCTATGTAGTAAACTCACTGGTGATCGAAGTCCATAAATGCTCTTGTATTACAATTAGCCCAGTGCTTGCTGGACCTAACACCTGGACACAATTACCTGGTCGAGTTGACACATTAGCCTAACTATCACACCTATTTTACATGTGGATGGTAAATTTGTTACAATTGATGTACAAATATTGAAGCATTGCTACTAACCATGTTTGATGATTTACATTATGGTTTACATTTTGGACCATACACTTTTCTAAATTTTGATGAAATTTGAAATGGCCTGTATCAATTATTGCAAAATCAAACAGAACAATTCAAATGCCCTAAAAATGCCATGTGTTCCTTCTATTCTATTCTCCCTTCCCCTTTCCCTCGGGACCTATGATAACCACTAAGTCTCACTTTTCAAAGAATAAGATTCATTGTTACTTGCAATAATATTAAGAGACTCTTGTCCCTCTATTTGAGAACGTAACACAACTCCCCAGGATGGGAGTTCAATATTTTCTGTTTATTGTGTGGGACTCCACCCACTGATATACCTCCCTATGACAAGATGAACACTTATATATTCCTGAGAAGCTTTCCCCACGTGCAACGTGTCCTCTATGCCCCCTCTGGCACCCCAAACCCTACACCAATAATCCTCCCCTGCCATATTTGCCAAAAGAACATTTCCATTGTTGTAGTGTTAACCACAGACCTGCAAATCCCCAGAATTCACATGCTCCTAATCCCAACTCTCCCCCAAGTTCCATAAATAGACCAAACTAACCCCCAACCCTACCCCATCACAGACCAGCACCACCGAACCTAATAGCATCACTGCACTTCTGTCATGCCCATTCACTGCAAAACTACATCCTTCCACCTTATCATAGATTTTGCCCATATAGGCATTGGCTCACAACAATCAACTCCCTTCCTGTCTCCTGAAACCTATCTTCTAGACTCTAACTCTGTGAGTCTGCTCAATTCTCTAAATTCATATCAGTGTGGTTGTATAATATTTGTCTTTCAGAGACTGGCTTACTTCACTCAACATAAGGTCTTCAAGATTCATCCATGTTATCTTGTGTGTTAATACTGCATTCCTTCTTATAGCTGTGTAGTATTCCATTGGATCGTATGGAAATTCTATAGGTAGCTTCCTGAGGAACCACCAAACTGTCCTCCACAATGGCTGCACCATTCTACATTCCCACCAGCAGTGGATAAGTGTTCCCTTTCCTCCACATCCTCTCCAACACTAGTAGTTCTCTGTTTTTTAATAGTTGCCATTCTAATGGGTGTAAGTTGATATTTCATTTTGATTTGAATTTCCCTAGTAGCTAGTGATATTGAGCATCTCTTCCAGTGCTTTTTAGCCATTTGTATTTTTTCTTAGGACAAGTGTCTAGGCAAATTACTTGCCCATTTTTAACACGGGTTGTTTGTCTTACTATTTTCAAGATGTAGGATTTCTTTATATATGCTGGATATTATTCCCCTATTGGATAGATGGTTACCAAATATTTTCTGCCATTCAGTAGGCTGTCTTCTCATTTTCTTGACAAACATCTTTGAAGTGCAAAAGTTTTTAACTTTGAGGAAGTCTCATTTATCTAATTTTTTTGTTTCTCGTGCTTTGGGTGTAAAGTTTATGAAACCATTTCCTACTATAAGATCTTACTTTGGGATTAGTTTGTTTTTCTTTTTTTTAATTCCTTCGGGTATGCAGTTAAGTCTTTGATTTTAGCTCGTTCTTCTTTTATCATATAGGCAGTTATGGCTATCAATTTCCCACTTAGCTCTGCTTTTGCTGCATCTCATAGGTTTTGATATGTTGGGTTGTCATTTTCATTCATTTCAAGGTAGTTACTGATTTCTTTTACAATTTCCTCTCGATCCGCTGATTCTTTAACAATGTGTTTTTTAATTTCCATATCTTTGTACCTAATCTGGTTCTCTGCCCTTTACTGATTTCCAACTTCATTCCATTGTGGTCAAATAAATTACTTTGTATAATTTCAATCTTTCTGTATTCCTTGAGAGTTGTTCCATGGCTTAGCATGTGGTCGATCATGGAGAATGACCCAAGTTTGCTAGAGAAGAATGTGTGTCCTGCTGTATTTGGATGTAATGTTCTGTATATATCTATTAAATCTCTATCTTCTAATGTGTTATTCAAGGTCTTTTTTTCTTTATTGATCCCCTGTTGAGATGTTCTGTCCACTGGTGATATTAATGTATTAAAGACCCCCACTATAATTGTAGAGGCATCTATTTCTCCACTTATTGTTTCCAGGGTTTGCCTTATGTATTTTGAGGTACCTTGGTTAGATTCATAAATGTTTATGATTGGTCTTTCTTCTTGATAAATTACCCCTTTTATTAATATATATTGTCCTTCTTTGTCTCTTGCAATAGTTTTGCATGTAAAGTCAATTTTGTTTGATATTAGTGTAGCTACTCCCATCCTTTTTTGGTTATTGTTCACATGTAAAATTGTTTTCCAACCATTCACTTTCAACCTCCTTGTGTCCTTGGGTCTAAGGTGAGTTTCTTGTAGACCACATATAGATGAGTCATATTTCCTTATCCATTCTGCCAATCTGTGTCTCTTGATTGGAGAGTTTAATCAATTAACATTCAATGTCATTACTATCAGGGGATTACATATATTAGCCATATTTTCTTTAGGTTCATATATGCCACATGTGGTTTTATTTCTCTTTTTATCTTTTAAGTTATTCTTACCATTAATGTTCTTTCCTACACTCTCCTCTAACCCTCTCTCTTCTGTTTTTTCCCCTTTCATTCTGCAGAATTCCCTTTAGTATTTATTGAAGGGCAAGTTTCTTTTTGACAAATCCTCTTAATTTCTGTTTATCTGTGAATATTTTGAACTCTCCCTCACTTTTGAATCCTAGCTTTGCTGGATAGAGAATTCTTGGCTGGAATTTTTTTTCCATTTAGCACCTTAACTATGCCATACCACTGCCTTTTTGTCTCCATGGTTTCAGATGAAAAATCAGCACTGAATATTATTGAGCTTCCCTTGTATATGATGGATCTCTTTCCTCTTGGTGCTTTAAGTATTCTCTCTTTGTCTTGAGCATTAGGGAATTTGACAAGTTGTGTCTTGGGGTAGGCCTATTAAGATTTATACCGTTTGGGGTGTGCTGCACTTCCTGGACATGTACATCCATGTCCCTCAAAAGAGTTGGGAATTTTTCAGCAATTATTTCCTTCAACACCACTTCTTCCCCCTTCCCTTCTCTTCTCCCTCTGGGATGCTTATAATGTATATATTAGTGCATTTTTTGTTGTCATTCAAATCCCCCTGTCTCCACTGGATTTTTTCTATCTTTTTATATGTCTGTTCTGCCATCTGTTTGATTTCAGAGGTACTGTCTTCCACATCATTAAGTCTTTCTTCTGCCTGAACAAATCTGCTGTTATGTGCTTCCAGTGTATTTTTTTCATTTTTAAAAAATTTATTGAAGTATATCACTCATACATGAACATACATAAACAATAAGTGTATAGTAATGGTTGTGAACTTACAAAACAAACATATATAACATCATACAGGGCTCTCATACCTCACCTTACCACCAATGCCTTGCATTGTTGTTAAACATTTTTAACTAATGACTAAATAACATCTTCAAAATATTACTACTAACCAAAGTATTTTCCCCAAACCCACCCTATTATTATTTTTATATCATTTATACAAGAACATGCATAAACAATAAGTGTATAGTAAAAGTTGTGAACTTACAAAGCAAACATTCATAACATCATACAGGGGTCCCATACATCAACCCTCAGCCAACACCTTGCATTATTGTGAGACATTTGTTACAAATTATAAAAGAATATTGTCAAAATCTTACTACTAATTATAGTCCTTATCTTTCATTTGGTGTATTCCCCCCCCCAACCCACCCTATTATTATTTTTTAAATACATTTTTATGACAGAAGTTGTAAACTTACAAAACAATTATGCACATGTGCAGAATTTCCAAACAACACCCCTCTATCAACACACCACACCCTGGTCGAATATTTGTTAAAGATTATGAGATATATCATCTGATTATCACCAGGTCCACAGCATACATTTGGCACACATTCTAAATACTCCCCCATTATCCACACTGTACATCTTTGGCATAGATGCAAGAATATTGCATTATTACTGTTAACCACACTCCATAGGTCACTCCAGTTGTATTTTCCCCATGTTTCTCCACATTCTCACCACCCTGCAATACTGATGTATATCTGCTCTAGCTCAAAAAGGACACTTTTACATCAGTACCATCAGCCACTATTCTCATCCACCTCTGGGTTTACTGTGCTATTCAGTCCCTAGTTTATTCTCTAGCTCTCAGTCTATTGGCATTTACATCCCTAGACTACCATTTTCAGCCACATCCCCATTTATAGACCAGCTGTTACCCACTATAATGTGTTACCATCAACTCTGTACATTTCCACATTTTTACAGTAAAGCTAAGTAAAACTTCTACATACATTAAATACCAGTAGTCCATCTCAGTCCTCCTCTTATCTCCTTTAAGAATCCACTACCTACCACCAGGTCTTGAAGATATTTTCCTACATTTTCCTCTAGAAGCTTTATGGTTCTTGCTTTTATATTTAGGTATTTGATTCATTTTGGGTTAATTTTTGTATAAGGTGTGAGATAGGGGTCCTCTTTCCTTCTTTTGCTAGGGATATCCAATTTTCTCAGCACCATTTGTTGAATGGACTCTTCTGCCCAAGCTGGGTGGGTTTGACAGGCTAGTCAAAAATCACTTGATGATAGTTGTGAGGGTCTGTTTTTTAGCCATCAGTTTGGGTCCATTGGTCTATGTGTCTGTCTTTATGCCAGTACCATGCTTTTTTTTTTTTTTTTTATCACTGTAGTAATACGAATTAAAGTCTGGCAATGAGAATCTTCCAACTTTGCTTTTCCTTTTTTAGATGTTTCTGGCTATTCAGGACCCCTTCCCCTTCCAAATAAATTTGATAATCTTGTTTTCCATTTATTTTTTAAATGCTGGTGGAATTTTTATCGGGATTGCATTGAATCTGTATATTACTTTGAGTAAAATTGACATCTTAATGATATTTATTCTTTCAATCCATGAGCATGAATGTTCTTCCAATTTTTTAGGCCTTTTTAAAAAATTTATTTTAACAATGAGTTGAAGTTTTCTGAATACAAGTGCTTGAAATTGTTGGTTAAATTTATTCCTGAATATTTGGGTTTTATTTGTCATATTTTATTTTCACCATTCTTTTGACAATTTTAGTTACTTTTATTGATATAATCTTCATTTCTAGAATCTCTTCCAGGCCTCTCTTTCCTGTATTTTCTTTTCAGGGAGTAGCACATCCTTTAATATTTCTTGCATTGCATATCTCTTAGTTACAAACTCTTAGTTTCTGTTTATCTGTGAATATTCTAGACTCACCCTCATTTTTGAAAGACAATCTTGACAGATATAAAATTCTTGGCTGGAAGTTTTTCTCTTCCAGTATCTTAAATATATCATACCACTGTCTTCTTGCTGCCATGGTTTCTGGTGAGAAATCAGCACTTAATCTTATTGGGTATCTCTTATACATTATACATTGCTTTTCTCTTGCTGCTCTCAGAATTCTCTATTTCTCTATTTGTCTTTGGCATTTGACATTCTGTTTAGTATATGTCTTGGAGTTGGTCTTGCTGTCCTTTAGTTCCCTGAGACCTTGATCAAGTTTGTCCAATCTTTTCTTCATCTGTTCTTTTATATGTTCACTATCAGAGGCCATTTCTTCAAGCTCACCAATCCTTTCTTCTGCCTCCTCAAATCTGCTATTATATGATTCCAGTGTATTTTTAATTTCATTTATTGCACCTTTCATTCCCATAAGATCTGCTATTTTTCTATTTATTCTTTCAAATTGTTCTTTGTGCTCATCCAATGTCTTCTTAATATCCTTAATTTCTTTATTTATTAAGGAGATTTCTTAATTTATTAAAGAGATTTGTTTGAACATCTATGATTAGTTGTCTCAACTCCTTTATGTCACCTGGAGTCTTATTTTGTTTCTTTAACTGGGCCATATCTGCCTGCTTCTTGGTGTGGATTGTAATTTTTTGTTGGTGTCTTAGCATCTGGCTTACTAGAGTATTTATTCTGGGTGCAGTTTTTCTCTTAGTTTTGGGCTTTCTGCCCTTCTCCCTTGCTACTTGTATAGTAGGAGCCAAGTATATAGTTGGCGTTATAAGCTGTGGAGGCTCAAGCTACCCTCATTTCCCCCAGGACCAATGAAGCTTCTCTCAACTTTCTCCTTTGCCAAGGGTAGGGATGGAGCCACATCTGTGTGGAATAATCCAACTCATGCAGGCCTAGACTGTGGTTGCCCAGAGAGACTGATGAAGCTTCACCCCCCTTTATCCCCTGCCTGGGGCAGGATGGAGCTGCAGGTGTGGGCAGCAATCTATGCAGTACAGGTCCAAGATGACTACAGTTGCCCTGGTAGACTTCTGATTATTCAGTCTGTGCCAGCTAAATGTACCTGCAGTTACCTGGATAGGCTAGTGCAGGGCTTGTCAGCTTCTTCCTTGCTAGAGGTGGGGCTAAAACCTAGGCCAGAGCTGCAGGCCAATCTGGGTGAAAGAAACGGGTCTCTACTGTCACTGTGATTTTAAGTCAGCCTGACTTCCCTTTATGCAGGGGGTGGAGTCAAAATGGCAGCTATCAGCCTCCTTCTGACTTGGAAAGGCTCAAACTTTAGCTGTTCTTAGGGTTATACTTTAGCTAGCAGAATTTACTAATCAGTAGCTGAAATTGGTGGCCAACCATCTCTTCCTCCCCTGTTTTTGGGAAATGGAGCTTCCAACTCCTGCCACAGAATAGCTCCTGGGGTGGCTTGTGCTGCCAAAGTAGGCTGGTCACCAGCCTCCACGACATGGCCTGTAATTTCCGGGAGAGGCTGGTGCAGCTTCCCCCAGCTTTCTCCCTGCCAAAGGTGGGCCTGGGGTTGAGGCTAGAGCGGCAATCTGATCTAGATGGAAAAAAACCAGTCCCTAGCAGCACTGGGATTTTCAGTCAGCCCCGCTTCCCCTCATGTCAGACATGGAGTTAAGATGGTGGTTACTGGCCTATTTCTGACTTGGATAGGTTCAAACTTTAGCTGTTCTTAGGATTATACTTCAGCCCGATGAATTTACTAATCAGTAGCTGAGGTTGTTGCCCAACCGTCTCTTCCTCCCCCTTTTTGGGAAGTGGAGCTTTCAATTCCAGCTACGGAAGGGCTCCTGAGGCAGCTTGTGCCTCCTGTGGAGGATGTGCACCGGTCTCTGTGACGTGTAGTGCTCTACTTATGAATCTTCTCTGCAGATGCAGTCTCTTCCTTCCACTCTTTCAAGGATGTTGCAGGATGCACTTCTGGTCTCCTGGAGCCACCAAACAAGTGCTCTAGATAGCTCTGAGTGATCACCAACTGCCCCCTAGCAGGAGCTGATTCTCAGAGCTCTTTACTTTGCCACCATCTTGCTGGCTGTCCCCAGTGTATTTTTTATTTCTTGCACTTAGGCATTCATCACCATCATATCTCTTATCTATTCATATATGTTTACAATTTCTTTAGTACATTCCCCTGTGTTTTCTTAAAATCCTTTATCTCTTCCTTCACTTCAAGTTGATTCATGATATTTGTTTGAATATCCCTGATTAGTTGTTCATCATTCTGCATCTCTCTCTGCTTTTTAGTTTGTTCATTAGACTGAGCCATGTCTTCCTGTTTCTTAGTATGGCTTGTAATATTTGTTGATGTCTAGGCATCTGTTTATCTTGATGGGTTTATTTGTTTGGTTATTTCTCTTTCTACTCTATAGTTTTATTTATTTGTATTTTGTGTGTGATAATATTCCTTTTTGACACTTAGTCCTTCTTATTCTATATCCTTGCAGTTGTCTGTGTTCCCTTGAAAAAATATTGCGACCAGAGAAATGGAAAAAGATAAGAGAAAAATAATAAAAGTAATAATAATAATAATAATAATAATAATAATAATAATAATAATAAACATAGAAGAGGAACCATACAAGAGCTAGGAAAATAAGTAGTATGAGTAAAAAAATAAAAAACATAGAAAGGGATAAGAATAAAAAAGAGGAATATTAAGAATGAAACAAAGAAAAAATAGAATGAATTAAAAGACTGAAACAATGAAAAGAGAGGAAAAGAGAAAAAGAAATAAAAAGAGGGAGAGAAATAAAATAAAATGAAGGCCAACAAAAGAGTAAGAATGAAAGAAAAACAGCAGAAAACAGAAGATAGAAAAATGAAGGAAAGAAAAGAAATAAAGTAGGTAGAAAAAAAGTAAAAGAAAAAGAAAGGAATCAAAGAAAGGGAATGATAACAAACAAGGAAAGAAACAAAACACAAAAAACAACCCAGGAAAAACAGCCTTCACTCTTAATTCTCTAAGGAGTTTCTCAGGCTGCCAGTGTTCATCAATCAATCACCCTTCAGCTTGCCCTCCTCAGGTGATGTACCAGATTTTAGCGAATAAAATAAAGAAAAAAGAAAAAAGAAAAGAAAATAAGAAGTCATAAAAAAATAAATAACAGACTGAAGAAAACCTAAAACAGAAAACAAATCTGTCCATAAGTTCCCTATCATAAAGTACCAGCTGGGTGCCTGATAACCCAGTGGATCATTTCCTGGATCACTTCTCTAAGGAGACCTAGGAATCGAAGCACGGACCTCATATATGCAAGGCCCTAATACCTCCACTGAGCTACTCTGGCTCCCCAGTTTAAGTAGGCTTCTGAAAGCTTATCTGAGTCTTCCTGCCTCTATTCCGTCAGGGAAGTTATACTTCTAACAGTTTGCCAAGCCGGGCTGTTCCTTTCTCCCATGTCAGCTGGGTGTGATAGTCTGCCTGATCAGATGCCCCCTCCACTCTCTTCATGGCCACCTTAATCCCCTCTGAGATTCAAAGGGTACTCAGCTGGCCAAACTCATCGAGAAGAAACCACTCTTCACACTCTGCCAGACCCCCCTTCCTCCTGGGAAATGCTCTTTCCCACTCAGTTTATTGTAGGGAATCAGGGGTTTTATTGAGGCTATTTGCCTTGAGGGTGCTGTACATGTGCAGTTTCCACCCACAGGGTGAGTAACTCACAGTTTTCCTTTGGCTCCTTTATCTGTCTAGTTCCCTTCTTGTTCTATATATCTTCAAAGCAGCTTCCTCAGATAGGTTTTTGTCCTTTCTCCGTTATTTTTTATGAGAAAGTTGGCTCTGCCTACCTACTTCAATGCCATTTTCCCAGAAGTCCTTTTGTGACTGTCTTAATTCATTTAGCAAAATGTCTTCAAGATTCATCCTGGCTGTCTTATGCATCAGTACTTCATTCCTTCTTACAACTGAATAATATTCCATTGTATGCATATAACACTTTTTTTTTTATCCATTTATTGGCTGATTGACACTTGGGTTGCTTTTGAATTTTAAAAATTGTGAATAATGCTGCTATGAACATCGGTGTGCAAATGTCCGTTCAAGTCTATGTTTTCATTTCTTCTAGAAGCTGGATCACCAGGTCATATGCTAACTCTATTTTTAGTTTTCTGAAAAACTGTCAAAATTTCTTCCAGACCACCTGTACCAATTTACATTCCCACCAGCAAAGAATGAGTGTTCCAATTTCTCCAATCCACACAAACACTTGTAGTTTATACATATATAATAGTAGCCACTCTAGTGTTTGTGAAATGATATCTCACTGTGGTATTATTCGCGTTTTTCTTTTTTTTTTATTTTTTTATTTTATTTTATTTTTTTTTATTGTGGGTAAAAATCAAAATTTTCACAATACATACCAATATTTGTAAAATGATATATAAATATATATGCATATATGTGCATTTGCTTACATAAATGTTATTATATATATATATTTAAAGGTGCTTAGATTACCTAGATATTACACAGAAATCACAGGGATTCCCATGTTACCCACCTCCCACACCTCCCACAACATCCCGTTTTACATCAGCATATACCATGCAGAACTGTGTGGGAGAGAGTGTGGTCTACAATGTGAACTGTGGTCTGTGCTTGGTGGCAAGGCCCCAGGATATGTATATCCATTATGGGTGATGTGCCACGTTGATGAAGGATGTTTGCATTTTTCTAATAGCTAATGATTTTGAACATCTTTTCACGTGTATGTTAGCCATTTCTCTTTGGAGAAATGCTTCTTCAAGGCTTTTGCCCATTTTTAAATTGACTTGTTTGTCTTTTTATTGTTGTGTTGTAAGATTTTTTTATACATTCTAGATATTAATCCTGTATTGGATATGTGGTTTCCAAATATTTCCTCCAATTGAGTAGGTTCTATTTTCACTTACATGACAATATCCTTTGATGTACAAAAGTTTTAGGGAGATCCCATTTAACTATTTGTTCTTTTATTGTTTATGCATTGAGTGTACAGTTTGAGAAACCATCGCCTAACACAAGATCCTGAAGATGCTTCCTTATGTTTTCTTCTAGGAGTTTTATATTCCTGGATCCTATATTTAGGTCTTTGATCCACTTTGAGTTAATTTTTGTGTTTGACGTGAGATAGGAATCCTCTTTCATTCTTTTGCATATAAGGATATCCAGTTCTCCCAGCACCATTTGTTGAAGAGATTATTCTTTCCCAATATAGTGATTGTGACAGCTTTGTTAAAAATCAATTGGCCATAAGTGTTGTGGCTAATTTTTAAACTCACAACTCTATTCCATTGGTCAATTTATATATCCTTATGCGGGAACATGCTGTTTTGACCACTGTAGCTTTGTAATATGCTTTAATATCAGGAATTGTGTCTCCTCCAACTTCATTCTTCTTTTTCAAGAGGTTTTCTGGCTATTTGGGGTCACTTAACCTTCCAAATAAACCTGATAATTGGGTTTTCCATTTCAGCAAAGTAGAATGTTGGAATTTTGATTGAGATTGTATTGAATCTGTAAATCATTTTAGGTAGAATTGATATCTTATTGATATTTAGTCTTCCAATCCATGAATAAGGAATGTACTTCCATTTATTTTTGTCTTCTTTGATTTCTTTTAGAAATGCTTTTCAGTTTTCTGTGTACAAGTCCCCTTACATCCTTGATTACATTTATTTCTAGATATTTGATTCTTTTAGTTGGAATTTTTTCTTGGTTTCTTCCTCAGTTTGATCATTACTAGTGTATAGAAATACTACTGATTTTGTGGGTTGATCTTGTACCCTGCCACTTTGCTGAATTCATTTAGCAGTTCTAATAGCTTTGTTTTAGATTTTTGGGGACACTCTCTATATAAGATCATGTCATCCTCAAATAGTGAAAGTTTTGCTTCTTCCTTTCCAATTTGGATGCATTGTATTTATTTTTCTTGCTTAATTGCTCTGGCTAGAACATTCAGTACCATGTTGAATAACAGTATGTTGACACTGGTTATCTTTGTCTTGTTTCACCATTGATTATAACGTTATGCCCTTACTATGTGGAGGAACTTTCCTTCTCTTCCTATATTTCTAAGTGTTTTTATCCAGAAAGGATGATGAATTTTGTCAAATGCATTTTCTACACCAATTGAGATGATCATGTGGTTGTTTTCCCCTTCATTTTGTTGTTGTGACATATTACATTAATTGATTTTCCTATGTTCAACCACTCTTGCATACCTGGGATGAATCCTATGTGATCATGGTGTATAATTCTTTTTTTTTTTTTTTTTTTTAATTTTTTTTTTTTTTTTTTTCAAAGATTTTATTTATTTATTCATTTATCCCCCCCTTGCTGCTTGTGCTCGCTGGGTCAGCTAACCACGCCGTGCAGGCGGGCTTGCCTTCACCAGGAGGCCCCGGGAACCGAACCCGGAGCCTCCCATATGGTAAACGGGAGCCCTACTGATTGAGCCACAGCCGCTTCCCAGTGTATAATTCTTTTGATGTTCTGTTGGATTTGATTTGTAATTATTTAGTGAGGATTTTTGCATCTATCTATATATTAAAAGTTGTTCTGTAATTTTCATTTCTTGTAGTATCTTTATCTGGCTTTTGTATTAGGGTGATGTTGGCCTCATAGTATGAGTTAGGCAATATTCCCTCATCTTCAAATTTTTAGAAGAGTTTGAACAGTATGGGCATTAATTCTTCTTGGAATGATTGTCATTACTTACCTGTGAAGCCATCTGGCCCCGGTCTTTTCATTGTTGGGAGGTTTCTAATGACTGATTCAATCTCATTGTCTATAATTGTTCTGTTAAGGTCCTTTATTTCTTGTAGTCAGTGTAGGTTGTTGGCTTGTTTCTAGGAATTTGTCCATTGCATCTAGTTTGTTTAAATTGTTGGTATACAGTTGTTCATTATATCCTCTTATGATACTTTTAAAAATTTCTGTGGGGACATTAGTAATGTTTCCCCTCATTTTTAATTTTATTTATTTGTATCTTCTCTTTTTTTTTTTTTCTTTTCTCTTTGTCTGTCTAGCTAGGTGTTTGTCAAATTTATTGGTATTTTCAAGAAACAATTATTCAATTTGTTCATTTTCTCTCTTTTTTTTTATTCTCTATTTCATTTATTTCTGCTCTAATCTTTGCTATTTCTTTCCTTCTGCTTGCTTTGGGGTTAGTTTGCTGTTCTTTTCTTGTTCCTTCACCTTTGCTATTAAGAATTTGACTTTAACTCTTTCTTCTTTAGTAATATAAGCTTTTAGTGATATAAATTTCCCTCTCAGCACTGCCTTCACTGCATCCCATAAGTTTTGATATGTTATGTTCTTCTTTCATTCGTCTCAAAATAATTACTGATTTCCCATGCAATTTCTTCTTTCACTTCTAGGTTGTTTAAGAGTGTACAATTTAACTTCCATGTATTTGTGGATTTTCCAGTTCTCCATCTGTTATTGATTTCCAGCTTCATTCCATTATGGTGAGAGAAGATACTCTGTATGATTTCAATCTTTCTAAATTTATTGAGTCTTGCATGGAAAATGATCCATGTGTTCTTGAGAAGAATGTATATCCTGCTGTTTGGGGTTCATTGTTCTGTATATGTCTTTTAGGTCTAGTTCATTTATCATTTTATTCAAGTGTTTTTCCTTATTGATTTTCAATCTAGATAAGTTATGTATTAACAAAAGTGGTGTATTGAAGTCTCCAAATATTATTGTAGAGATTTCTATTTTTCCCTTAAGTTTTTCCAGGGTTTGTCTCATGTATTTCAGGGCAGCATGGTTAGGTGCATAAATATTTATGATTGTAATATATATATGATTGTTATTTCTTCTTGGTGGATTGATCCTTTATTAATATCTAGTGTACTTCTTTGGCTCATATCAGTTTTTGAGTTAAAGTCTATTTTTCCCAATATTAGTGTAGCCCCGTAGCTCTTTTCTGGTTACTATTTGCATGGAAAATATTTTTTACATCCTTTCACTTTCAACCCATTTGTGCCTTGGAGTCTAAGGTGAGTCTCTTGTAAACTATATATAGTTGATTCATGGTTTTTTTTAATCCATTCTGCCGACCTTTGTCTTTTGAGTGGGGAGTTTAATCCATTAACATTCAGTGTTATTACTGTAAAGGCAGTCTTTACTTCAGCCATTTTGTACTTTGGTTTTTATGTCATATCTTTTTTCATCTCTCTTTTTTTAATTGCAACATCTTTTTCTGTATACTTTAAATTTTGTGATGTACCCGTCTAATCCCTTTCTCATTTCAGTTTCTGTATATTTTTAAATACTTTCTTTGTGGTCACCTTTGTACTTATGTTACACGAACTACATATTTATACTACTAATTTGAAAAGATACTGACTTAGATTCAATAGTATACATGTTCTCTGCTCCCATATCCCTCCATTTCCACTCTTTATATTATTTTTGTCCCACTTTACCACTTTATATTCTGTACATCCATTATCAGGAAATATGCCTTTTTTTCCTATTCAATTACATTCTGATTCTTATATGAATTAAAGAGTAAGTTTACATATTGAAGATACTGTCCTATGGGGGGACAGTATTGCTTTTACTGTTTTAGTTACCCTTATTGATTATCTTCATTTCTTCACTTTACTCCAAGCCACTCTCTCTTGTCTTTTGCATTCAGCTTGCAGAGTTCCCATTAGCAATTCTTGTAGGGCTGCTCTCTTGTTAATGAACTCTCAGTTTCTTTTTATTTGTGAATATTTTAAACTCCCCCTCATTTTTGAAGAACAGTCTTTCCAGAAAAATAATTCTTGGCTTGCAGTTTTTCTCTTTCAGTATCTTAAATATACCATACCATTGCCTTCTTTCTGCCATGGTTTCTAATGTGAAATTGACTCTTAGTCTTATGGATTAAGTCAAACTAATCCCTTGTATGTCATAAATTGCTTCTCTTGCTGCTTTCAGAATTCTCTCTTTATCTGTGGCATTTGACATTCTGATTAGTATGTGTTTCAGAGTATATCTGTTAGGATTCATTCTGTTAAGAGTATGTTGAGCTCCTTGAACATGTATATTTATATCATTCATAAGAGTTTGGGTGTTATCAACCATTATTTCCTCAAATACACGTTCTTCCTCTCTTCCTTTCTCTTCTCTGTCTGCAAGACCCATGACACATATGTTTGTGTGCTTTGTGCTGTCACTCAAATCTTGAACAACTGCTCAATTTGTTCTACTCTTTTCACTATATGTTCTTCTGATGGTATGATTTTGATTGTCCTGTCTCCTAGTTTGTTAATTCTTTCTTCTAGTTGTTCAAATCTGCTTTTGTATGTCTCTAGTGTATTTTTACTCTCTACTATTGTGCTTTTCATCCCTCTAATTTCTGTTATGTTGCTTTTCATACTTTCAAATTCTTTTTGCTTATACATTGTTTTCTTAATATATTATATCTCTTTATGCATAATTACCTTCATCTCCTTGAATTGATTTAGGAGATTTGTTTGAACTTCTTTGATGAGTTGTTCCCTTGACCTTTGACTGAGCCATGTTCCTGTTTCTTAGTATGACTTTCTTTTTCCTTATTTCTTAGCATCTGATTATCTTGATGAGTTAACTTAGAAGGTACATTTCTCCTTTTGGCCCAGTGCTTATTGTTGTTTGGCTTTGTGTTAAGGCTCTTATTTAACAGCTGGTTTAACTTAATTTGGACCTTTAGAATAACCTGTGTTTTACTGTTCAGATTTTTTCAGCTCTTCTTCATCTGATTCTAGCCCTGGATATGCAGTGAAATTTTATTATTGTACTTTTTGTGCAATTGTTTTATCTTCAGGAGAGAGCTTCCTTTCCTCTGTTCTTCTCAAGGAATCTTTATATGTTCTGTTTTGTGTGTGTGTGTGTGTGTGTACACTTTTCTCCCCAGCTCCTATGATTTGTTTAAATACTGTCCCTCACTCAGTGCCCCATTTTTCTTATACTTTTCAGTTTTGTGACCCATCCTATCATACAGCAGCTCAGTTTAGCCCCCTTTTTTTTCTCTGTGGTTTTCTGTCTCCATTTTCTTCTGTTAGGGTATTCTGCCCTGGGAAGCCAGATGGTATCAGATAGGTGTGTCACTTTAGAAAAGTTTCATTTTGCCTTTTGGTGTCCAGATGACTGAAACTGGATTGAATAAAGGCATAACAGTTCTCACCAGCCTTTCTGTTGCAGTTTCTCTCTCTCTCTCTCTCTCTCTCTCTCTCTCTCTGGCCCTGGGGACATTTTGTATGTATTACACCTCAACACCTTATGTTATGTCCTGTGTCTCTGTGGACTTAGGTCCCTGTGCCTAGATATGCATGGAGTTCTAACTCACTGCTGTGATCACTCTACAGTATCAGTCCACAGTGAAAAGGACCAGGGTCATGCTGCCTCTGTGTAACTCAAAAGCTTCTCAGGTCAAAGTGAGGGGGTAGGGAATGGGAATCAACTGTTGTCCAGAATGGAATTCTCCTAACTGAGATTTTTCTGTTTCTTTGATTCAGCATTTGTGGAGTTCTTCTTCAATCTCTACCATCCTCCAGAACTCTAAGCAAGTGGGATTTGTCTTTTTATTCATTAAATCTCTGTGGAGGCTTTTTTAGAGTATGTCTTATATCACCAAGTTGATGACATTTCGCTATCTTCTTTGGATAGATGGAGAAATTTGAATCTAGGGAGTTGGAGTGGTTTATCTAAGGTAATAATTTCCAGAGAAGGGAAGAAAACTAGGTGTTCTGACTTCCAGGCCAATGTTCTTTCCACAAAATAATGGTGTTTGTGGTGTTCCAAGTTTCCTATTAGAAACTGCCCAACATCTATGTCCTTAACACTCAGACTCCCATTCCAGGTAGAACTCAACAACACACTCAGACCTTTCTCTTAACCAAAACTTTATTGTACATGCTCACCCTTAGTCTTGTCCCATCACTGTCAAAACTCATCTCTCTGCTAGGGAACAAATAATGAAGCCATATTAATTTGTTCATGATTATTCATTTGTTACCTCTCAAGGGTAGATATATTGTAATAGCAACTTTTACACAAAATAAAGACAATTATGGTATAAATTTCAGTCACTAAAGCTTCTGGGAGATATTTTGGGCCATAATGGTCTTTCTAGGGTTTTCCAAATCATACCATATACCTGACTACCTAATTGGCCTAAGTTAGGAGTTTCCCTTCATTAATATATACTGGTTTCTCTACATTCAATGATTTAAAATGCCTTGTTACCAAGTATACTGGAAGTTATTTTGTATTCTAGTTTACTGTGGTCTCATAGTTAGGGTCCTAGTCCTTAATCATGAATTTACTTTTGAAAGATAATTTCAGTGACTTACCATTACATTGGATCTGTATAAGGCATTAGTCATAGTGAAAAGAAATCTTAACCAAAGGGGTTCTGAAAACAAACCCTTTCCAAAAGAACTTTCCAGTTTTATTTCAGTTATATTTCTGCATTTAATAATAAATTTAATTGGCCATGGTTCACTGGAGAGCAGTTTAAATCATTCAGAAAACATTTCTAACCTTTTTCCTCTTTTTCCTATTGCAAATATCCGTGAATAACAGACTTCTTAGTTTCTTTTGCAGTGAATGTCCTTGATCCATTGGATGAAGTCTGTTCTTTTTTCCTACAAAACCAATCAATCAATATTTTGAAATATAGTAAGTAGTCATATTACCCCTATCATATTAGAATTAATTTTTTGAACTGCCAAGTCAGCCCAACAAAACTATGGCATGTACCTAATGTCCAAAAGTGATTGCTGTCTTTCTTTACTGTTAAAAACAATTGCAGGGAAGCAGCTGTGGCTCAATCAGTAGGGCTCCCGTTTACCATATGGGAGGCCCCGGGTTCGGTTCCTGGGGCCTCCTGGTGAAGGCAAGCCCGCCCGCACGGGGTGGTTAGCTGACCCAGCGAGCGCAAGCAGCAAGGGGGGGATAAATGAATAAATAAATAAATAAATCTTTAAAAAAACAAAAAACAAAAAACAATTGCAGCTGGGGGAGATTCCCCACCTACGACCCCAACATATTCTGGTTTATGGTAAGAGAGAATGTTTTTATAATGGCCACATCCTAGAATGGGCTTCTCTGTGGTCAAATGGTATATGTCAGCATTACTCAGTCTCCCAAGCTAGAAAACTCAGACTCACATTCATCCATTTCTGGAACAAAGAATCTGTCTGCTTTGTGAAGTAAGAGATAACATCTCATTAATTTCTGGGTTCCCCAACTGCCAGCCCAATTCTTTAAACAATTTGAGTGGACACTCATATAAAAGTTTTTAAAATTGATGTGAACTTGTGTGATGGTTAGGCTAATGTGTCAACTCGGCCAAGTAGTTGTGTCCAGGTGTTTGTTCCAGCAAGCACTGGGCTAATTGTAATACAAGAGCATTTATGGACTTCAATCACCAGTGAGTTTACTGCGTGGATGGCTGATTACATCTGCATCAATCAGGGAGATTACATTATCAATGGGTGGTGCTTTTATCCAATCAGTTGAATGACTTAAAAGTGGAAGTGATTTCAACATTCAGAGAGAATTTCCAGTTTGTCGTTGGACAGGCAACTTCTCCCAGAAACTCATCAACGACTTTTCATCGGGCTTTCATTGGAGCCACTGGTTTGCGGCCTGCCTGCAGAACCTGGACTTGTGCATCCCCACGGTCGTGTGAGAGACTCTTTTAAAATTTCATATTATTGATAGATATCTCCTGCTGATTCTGTTTCCCGAGAGAACCCTGACTAATACAACTTGCTTTTGGATTCTAAATATAATGTAAGACTAAAATCACACTGTAGACAAAGAAACACATAATGTTTTCAGCTCTTTTAAGTTGTTTATTTTAAGTCACTGCATTCTATCTTAATGAGGGCCTATAGAATTTCTTTCCAAAACACCAGGAATCATTACTTTAGAAAATCTGGTCAAGTATTAGCTTGCTGTAAATGCTTACAAAACAGCTTCCTAATATTTCTCTTAGGAGGCAATCCATAGTTCTATTTTGATAAATACAAAATAATAATAATAACAACCTCTGGGACCTGTAAGGAAGAAGACTTAATCCACAAGAAAAATAAAATATTCTCTTTCCCAAGTTTTCTTCTCCTTGTCTCTAAACACATGAATGTCCTCTTTACATTTCTTTGGATTTCACAATTGTTAAAGTTCTTCCACACACTCTTTCATAATATTATGAGGAGTATATATCTTATAGATCTTTATTAACAGTTCAGCTTATTTTATTTATACACATTCAATTTGAATCAGGATTATTCTCAGATGAAAACTTTAGCAATTACTATTTCCACTTCAGAGTCCAATAATATGGATTGAGCCCTTACTCTTTTCCATAGATGTAGCGGTTTGGCATTGTTTATTAATTCCAAAAATAATTATTGGATTATGTTTATAAAGTGGTCTGTTCCTCTGGGCATGATTAAATTATGATTAGGGCTATGATTGGGCCACATCAGTAGGACATTGAGTCCCCACCCCTTTGGTGGGTGGGGACACACAGAGAAAACTACACAGAAGAAAAGAGAGTGGGAGTCTTTGAGCTGGAGCCCGGGAAGTGAACACACAGGAGAAGAACACAGAGGAATAGAGATGGCTCATTAGAGATGGCAGAAGTCCCGGGGAGAGAGGCAGAGCCATTTTCTTAATAGTCTTACACCTGGCCTTGTGAAGAGAGCACAGCAGTGGAGCCCAGAGAGAAACAGAGATCTGGGAAGAGAGGTTTCCAAGAAGCTTCAACTCTTGGCAGATGTTGGTAGCCATATTGCCCAAACAAATGGTAATAGACTTTGGTGAGGGAGGAAACTTATACTTTATAGCCTAGTAACTGTAAACTTCTACCCCAAATAAATACCCTTTATAAAAGCCAACATATTTCTGGTATTTTGCATCAGCACCCCTTTGGCTGACTAATGCAGAATTTGGTACTGAGGAGTGGGTTCGTGCTTTTCCAATTACCAAAATGCTGGGATGGTTTTATAAATGGGTAAGGGGTATTTTTTGGAGGAATTGTGAGATGCTTGGTAGAAAAGACCTAGAGTGCTTTGAAGAGACTGTTGATAGTAATATGGACTCTAAAGAAACTTCTTTAGTTAGAGGACTTAGAGATAAATGATGAAACTATTATTGGAAACTGGAGGAAAAGTGATCCATGTTTTAAAGTCACAGAGAACTTAGCAAGATTGAATCCTGATGTTTTACAGAAGGTAGAATTTGAAAACAGTGAGCCTGAGCATTTAGTTGAAGAACTTTCCAAAGTAAACTCAGAGAATCCAGCTTGGTTTCTCCTTGCAGCTTATAGCAAAATGCTTGATGAGTGACATAAGCCGAGGACTGAATTGTTGGGCACAAAGAAACCATAAACTGATTCAGGAAATTCCAAGCCTCTGGAAATCAAGTCCCCAGAAGATAGTGCCCCATTTGAGGACTTAACTGAACTTGGAACTTGTAAATCAGGATTGAAAATGCTGTTATCTAGAAAAAACTTGTGGAAAGTCTTACTATCATCAGACTTGGATCCCTGTTTCTTGCATGCTAAACCAACAAGCTTTTTTTTTTTGAGAGAGAGCTGCATGAACAAAACCACTGTCAGCTTGGATTAAAAGGGACATGTAGGGGAAAGACAGGTGGGGAAATGACTTTAAGAGGAAAACCGTGGAAGCTGAGATCTGGAATTAAGACTTTTGCTTGGGCCAAGAGAGGGACCCCACCCATGTGAACAGAGAGGGTGAGTTTGTCCCAGCAGTTGAGGAGGGTGGCTGTTCCCACCTGCTGTTCAGGGAGAGTTTTGCTGTCCAATGGTACAGAGAAGGTAGAGCATATTGCCCAAGGATTAGGGAGGGTAAGGTCGACACCCCATAGGTCAGAGAGGGGTGGGTGGACCTGTCCCCCATGGATTAGGGAAGACCAGGTCACCAATTCATTGCTCTGAGAGGGATGGGCCTGTATGCCAAAGGTTAGGGAGGATGTTGCCTTTATCGTTCTGTACTAGGGGTGTTAAGACTCTAACCCAAAGTTTGGATAAAGTGTGGCAATCAGTCCAATACTCTTGGAGAATGAGGTCTGGAACTTGATCACCATCCAGATTCTTGATGAAGGTGAAACCAAGAAAATGGCTGTTGGACAAGCCCGTGGAAAAGATGAGTCCCCAAAAGGCCCCAAGGAAAAGAAACCATTATCTTAAGAATGATTCTCAGACTTTGACATCTAATGAAGCATGTCCTGCAGGTTTACTAAACTGTAGAGGACCCATGACTCATGTTTCCCTCCCAGTTTCTCCTTATGATAATGGAAATGTTTATCCTCTGTCTGTCAATTTGTGTATTGGAAGCAGATAAATGATTTTGTAAGTTTCAGAGGCATACAACCAGAAGGGACTTTTCCCCAAGACAAACTGTATTTCTTTAAATTGATTGTGATATGATTTTGTATTTGCATTGTTACTGATTTAAGGTTTTTTGAATATTGTAATATCTTTTTGAAATTAAGAGGGTGGAGTGTAGCAGTTTGACATTGCTTATGAATTTCAAAAATAGTTTTTGGATTATGTTTGTAAATTTGTCTGTTCCTCGGGACATGATTAAATTATGTTTAGGGCTTTGATTGGGTCACATCAGTAGGACATTGAGTCCCCCCCCACTCCTTGGTAGGTGGAGAAACACAGAGAGAACTACAGGACAGAGAGTGGGAGTTTTTGAGCTGGAGCCTGGGAAGTGAACACACAGAAAAACACAGAGGAGTAGAGATGGCTCCTTATACACAGCAGAAGCCCTGGGGAGAGAGACAGAGCCATTCACCTGATAGTCTACAGCTGGCCTTGTGGATAGAGCACAGCAGCCAAGCCCAGAAAGAAACAGAACTCTGGGAAGAGAGGAACCCAAGAATCCTGAACCCTCACAGAAGTCAGCAGCCATCTTGACCCAACACATGGCAACAGATTTTGGTGAGGGAAGTAACTTATGCTTCAGGGCCTGGTAACTGTAAGCTTCTACCCCAAATAAATACCCTTTATGAAAGCCAACAGATTTCTAGTATTTTGTATCAGCACCCCTTTGGCTGACTAATACAATAGATTTCACATATATTTTCTCATTTAACACTTGCAGCAGTTCCCAGGCTTGAAAGATAGGAATATTTAGACTTTCTTTTAAAAACCAGGGAAATAAATGCTCAAGAATTTAAAGACTCATCTAGAGCTAGTCACATGGCTTGCTTGACTTTAATTCCAATATTTTTCCCATTATAGAAGAAAGTCATCTTATTTTACAGGTACACTTTTGTATGACTGCCCCCCTATTGCACAGATGAAATTCATACAACTTTGGCCAATGATCTCTTAGTTAGTTTCCACTATGTTGGAATAAGTTTTCCTGAGCTGACTGCAAATCAGATTGGTAGCAATGGCATGGGACATGGAAAATACAGGCTTCTACCTCTATTAATGGGAAAAATGACCTCTTTGCAGAGATGGAAAAGGTAGATTAGTGGATGTGCTAAGATTTACTGAGTCCAGTTTCTTAAAACTGGAAGGAATCTTGATTAACTGCTTCATTTTCATAGAAAAAAATTAAGAAACTAATCTTAATAAGGTAGGCTGTGTAGCAAAAAAAAAAAAAAAAAAGCATCTAACAGGTACCAGAAAATTGTATAGTGTATGGTTTATTATAAATAAGAAACTGCCACGTCCATTTTTGCTAGGTCAGATGTAGAAAAATACTTGAAATTTAAAATACAAAAATCCAATAAAAACTGGAAAATTTTTAAAAGGATTTTTCCTTCAGGGCAAACAAGCAAAAACTGTCCTGTAACTTTACTGTTCATTAAGAGATATTGTCAAATTTGACTGTAAGATAATGACCATCCAGAAATAAATAGTATAAATACATTCAGAGTTTACACCCCAGATTCATTGGGATACCAAAAAATTTAGAGTGGATTTTTCTGTGGGAGTCTGTTTGCTTATGGGCCTAAAATAAAAATTTGTAAGACTGATTTATAGGACAGAAAGATAATAAAAGGCTATATATATGTGTGTGTGTGTGTGTCCATGGCTTGACATTTATGAAACATACCAGCTACTATTACATTGCAGTCAATTAGTCCATTAATGATATTACTCTGATAATTATTAAAATCTGTTCCAAGTATATATATTGAAAATATTTTCTTCTGCATTCTTGCAGAAGACAGATACAGTACTTTGGACAAAATCCCTTCAGTATGTCTGTATGTACATATATACACAAGTGTGTGTACCTTTATCTGTAGCTCTACATGCATTTCATATACAGCTACAGATATACACACACATACATATATACACATGTGGTTGGGAACCTGTGCATGTGCGTACATGGTCATAAGCACAACTCTAGGAAACGTCGACACTGCAAGATACTGGTCAGATTCTTCTTCACTCATCACTGGCTGCACTTGTTCCCCTCACTTGACCTTGATTACCTAAACAGTTTGATATTATCTCTGACCCTACAGGGGACTCATCTAGACATCAGCAGCTAACGTGCCTCGGACAGAACCCTTCTTACGCATTGTTTCTAGTTCTTTCTGAGTTTCATCTTCCATCTTTCTAATGCCTTCCATTGTCAGATTAATCCACTTGTCAATCCAACAAAAAACCTGGTGATGAAAGTTCATAAATATCTTTTTTTCTTGTTTGTGAATGAAGTTTTCTACTTTGCTTTGCAGTCCCCAACACTTGAATTTGATGGTCACCAGCTTATAGGCACACATCTTAGGGCAGTCTGGGTTGGCCAGCTCCTTCTGCCAGTTGGGTCCCAGAGGGCCTCTCTTGGTCTTGACTGATTGGAATAACGCTAGGCCTTCATCAATTTTGTAGCCTGTGGGTTCAACTTGACTTCGATCTTCAATATCTATGTGGACAATTTCGACAGTTTTCCACGTTAGGATCTAAACCGTGTACATTTTCTAATGTTCCCAAGTCCGGTTTGTGCCATGTTTCAATTTTAATGAAGAAATCATCTTTCATATATTCATTTGTTACAATTGTTCTACAGAAGGAAACCTCGGTTGCAATCAATCTCACGAATGCTGGAACTTTGTTCTTTAGGTTATAAATTTTGTGTGTATACTGCCCCTTTTCTCCATCCTTCTCATAAGGTTCATTTTTTAAGACTTCAATTCCTTCTCCACCACCAGTTTCATTCTTACTAGCTTCAGCCACAGAATAAAGCTGTCCAACCTGATACTCTGGAACAGAGCATGGCAAAACCACATGGAATTCCTTGATCAGCAAAACCCTTTACAGCTGCCGCAGCTCCTACTACAACTGCCACCATACCCATGATGTCATCTTAATAAGGTCACTTGTTGGCAGCTCTAGGAGTAGGTAGTTACCTCTTTTGAGTTAAAATCCAATGTTCTTCCCTTGCTACCACGTTGTGTCAATCTTTACAAAAGAATGGGATTGAGCTATCTGGATGGAGATAGTGGGGAATGCTAATAAACACATCACAAACTGAGGGATTGATAGAAATTGAAGTCCATTATTGCTCATTTAATTTAAATATTTCATTTTATAGATAGGAACTATGATGACAGAGAGAGTAAATAATTTGACTGAGGTGAAAAAGCTGTTATTATATGGTATCTGTTTATTTGAGAAAATGAGAACTGCACACATGAAGTCAAGAATATTAGAGCATAGACTATTATAAATCCATCACCAAGGGAGATATGACTAAGGATCCATTTCACAGAGCTATGTCCTACAATGTGAGAGTAGATTGTGACCTGCTGGGTAAATAGGAACCACCCAGTGGAAGTTATCATGGACCTTTTTGGGACCTTGTGACTGAGTATTCCTGTGTTGGGTCTACCAGTAAATAAATTACAAGAGAGATAGGTTGGTCATCTCTGAGGGCAAGGGACTCCAGTTTTTACCTCAAAGGCTATATTAGATAACCTGTGCCTTAGGGTAGAGGGATGAATAAGGTTTTCTTCCATTTGATTCCTTTCCTAACAATGGGTACATCATATATAGATGGAACAAATGCCAGAAAAGCTTTGAGCATGAAAAAAGGAAGCTTTCTTCTACTGTCCCCTTCTAATCTTGAATTTCATATTCCTTCCTGAATTCTTCTTTTCTTGCTGTTCCCCTCCTCACTTTTCTTTTCCTTTCTTCCTCTACCAACCTTTCAGAATCCCTCACCCCATGTCCTTGTAGTAGAGTTATAGCTATATTTAGTTATAGACAAAGAGAGTTGGAAGAGGCACAAAGTTGGCATTTGGATTTGTGGTTATTTTTCAAAATGAAACCTCCCTTGTCTTATTAAGTCTTATGGCATCAGACATTCTATTCAATTCTTATTTCTTTATAACTAAGCTGGAAAAATTACTCATAAGTGAGTGGAGCACAATGAAAATGATTTAGTCCTCAATGCAGAAGAATCATAGATGTTGAATTAATTACTGGTGCACATTAAGAAGCCAAAGGTGAAATCACTGTAACATATGAAGGCAAAAAGATGTCAGAAAGAAAAAGAAGTCCAAAAGATTGATAACGGTGCAAAGCCCCCAAGGTCCACACACTTTTAAAAGCACAGCAAATTAAAATGCAAAACTAAGTTAATATTTGAAAGAACATGATGGCTACAAATGACTTTCTGTTGGTTATTATAATACTATTTAAAATTACTGCAATGCATTGGCTAATATTTTGAAAACACATGGAACTATGTGAAAATTACAAGCCTACTTAAAAAATCAAATCAATCAATAATTATTGAATTTATACCAGGTGCAAGAGCCATGCTGAAAATTTGAGGGCTACAAAGAAGAAGAAAATAGGACTTTCTGTCTTAAAGACTTATAAGTGAGTAGAAGAGGGGTAGGCATGACCAGTGGATGAAAGCTTAATAACAACATTGAAAGGACAGTTAGAAAAAATGTCAAAAGTATGACGAGGCCGTGAATATAAGAACCAAGGAAAAAGGATAGATTTTGACTTAGGAATTGCAATAATACAAAGTGGGGTGATCAGGGAAGGTTTTATGGAAAAATGGAATTTCAGCTGGCTATTTAATGACCCTGACTATGTGTGTATTCACATGTGCACATGTGTACACATTCATACACAAAGTTGCATGCTATAAAATTCTGTCCAATAGACGACTCATCAGATAATTTTCAACAAAATCCCTGGAATATATGGCAACATAATAAATGTTATTTTAACTTAAACTCATTGGCATTTCTTTTTTTAATTAAAGCATGAGACATTTTAAATATTTTATAATAAAATCACTCTATTTTTATTGGAGAATTTTTAGGTTTAAAAATATATGCATAAAATAAAGATTTCGCATATAGAATCCTGTTATTAATGCCTTGCATTTACATGGTACATTTTGTAAAATTAATGAAAGAATATTTTTATATTTCTATTATTAACTATAGTACATGGTTTACAATAGGGTTCACTGTTTGTGTTGTACAGACCTAAGATAATTGTTTTTTTATTATAGCAGCATATAAACAACCTAAAATTTCTATTAGTCACATTCAAATATATAATTCAGTGCTGTTAATTATGTTCATAATGTTGTAATACCATCACTACCATCCATTACCAAAACTTTTCCATCATCCTAAATAGAAAATTTGTACATTTTAAGCCTTAACTCCCTACTCTCTATCCACACACCAGCCCCTGGTAACATGTATTCTATATTCTGATTCTTTGAGTAGGGTCATACTAATTATTTCATAGTAGTGAGATGATAAAATATTTGTCCATTTATGTCTGGGTTATTTCACCCAATCAAATCTTTTCAAGGTTCTTCCATGTTGTTTCAAGTATCAGAACTTCATTCCTTTTATGGGCTGATAATATTCCTTTGCGTGTATATACCACATTTTGTTTATCCATGCATCAGTAGATGGACATTTGGGTTGCTTCCATCTTTTGACAACTTGAAATAATGTCGCTATGAATATCAGTGTGTAATATCTCTTTGAGTCTCTTCTTTCAATTCTTTTGTGTACATACCAAGAAGTGGGATGTCTGGGTCATATGGTAATTATATACTTAACTTTCTGAGGAATGCCAAACTGTCTTCCATGGTGGCTGCACCATTTTACAGTCCCACAGCAACGAATGAGTTTTCCTATTTCCCCACACCCTCTCCAACACTTGTAATTTTCCATTTTTTAAAATAGTAGCCATTTTAATTGATGTAAAATTAATTACCAGTGTTGTATTAATATTACTCATTATTACTCCTTAAATAAGAGTTTTTTTTTTATTATAAGAGTAATAATGTTGAGCACATTTTCATGCGCTTTTTGACCATTTGTATATGTTCTTTGGAGAAATGTCTATTCAAGTCTTTTGTCCATTTTTAAATTAGGTTATTTGTCTTTATATGGTTCTGTTGTAGGATTTTGTTATATGTTTGAATGTTGAACCTTCATCAGATATGTGGTTTCCAAACATATTCTCCCATTGTGTAGATTATCTTTTTACTTTCATTATAAATTCCTTTGATATGCAAAAGTTTTTCATTTTCTTGAGGTTCCATTTATCTATTGTTTATCTATTGTTGCTTATGATTTGGGTTTAAAGTCTAAGAAACTATTGACAAACACAATGTCCTGAAGCTGCTTCCCTGTGTTTTTTTCTAGTAGTTTTATAGCTCTGGTTCTTTTTTTTTTTTTTTTTTTAAAGATTTTATTTATTTATTCATTTATCCCCCCCCTGCTGCCTGTGCTCGCTGGGTCAGCTAACCACGTCGTGTGGGCGGGCCTGCCTTCACCAGGAGGCCCCGGGAACCGAACCCGGGGCCTCCCACATGGTAAACGGGAGCCCTACTGATTGAGCCACAGCCGCTTCCCATCTCTGGTTCTTATACTCAGGTATTTGTTCCATTTTTTTTTTTCCATTGGAAAATATTTTGCTACATTCTTGTTCAGTCTTTTTATCCAATGCATAAATGCACATGTAAATATATGTTTGGAGTTAGACTTTATTTAACCATACTGTTCTATCTTTGTGTATTGTGTGAGTGTGTAAGGGTGAGTGTGCATATAAAATTATATCGATTGTATTTGTTCCATATTGAACTAATCTTTTATCTGTTGTGAAACAGGGATTCTCCTTCATTCTTTTGCATATGGACATCCAGTTTCCCCAGCATCATTTGCTATAGTGACTATTCTTTCCTCATCTAGTGGACTTGGCACCCTTTACAAAAATCAGTTGGCCATAAATCTGAGGGTTGATTTCTGTATGATCAATTCAATTATACTAGTCTTTATGTCTGTCCTTGTGCCACTACCATGCTGTATTGATTACTGTGGATTTTTAATAAGTTTTAAGACCAGGAAGTATGAGTTCTCCAACTTTTTTCTTCTTTTTTAGATGGCTTTGGTTATTCGGGGCCCATTGCCCTTCCATACAATTTATATATATATATATATATATATATTTTTTTTTTTTATAGAGAAGTTCTGATATTACAAAACAATCATGAATAATGTGCAGAATTCCCATACAACACCCCACCAGCAACACCTTACATTGTTGTGGAACATTTGTTCACATTATGAAAGAACATGATCAGACAATTACCACTAACTATGGCCCATAGAATACACTTGTTATATTTTCCCATACACCCCCTCCTTTCATATAATTTTGATGAGTGTCTTTTCCATTTCTGAAAAAAAGATTGTTGGGATTTTTATTGGAATTGCATTTATTTGTAAAGCACTTGAGGTAGAAGTGGCACCTTAACAACATTTAGTCTTCTAATCTATGAACACAGGAAGTTCTACCATTTAATTAAGACTATGATTTCTTTTAGTAATGTATTGTAATTTTCTGCATACAAGTCCTTTATATCCTTGGTAAGATTTATTCATATATATTTTGTTCTTCTAGATGCAATTATAGGTGGAATATTTTCTCAATTTCTTCTTCAGTTTGTTCTTTACCAGTGTATATAAACACTACTGATTTTTGTTTGTTGATATTGTACCCAGCCACTTTGCTGAATTTATTATTTATTAGTTCCAGTAGCTCTGTTGTGGGCTTTTCTGGATTTTCTGTACATAAGATCAAGTCAACTGCAAATAAGGAAAGTTTCACTTCTCACTTTCTAAATCTGGGTGACTTTTATTTTTTCTCAGGTCTATTTTCTCTAACTACAACTTCTAGTAAAATGTTGAATAATAATGGTGACAGTGGGCATCCTTAACTTATTTGTGTTTCTAGTGGGAGAGCTTTCAGTCTTTCACCATTGAGTATGATATTAGCTGTGGGTTTTTCACATATGCACTGTATCATGTTGAGGGAGTTACTTTCTATTCAGAGTTTTCTAAATGTTTTATCAAGAAGGGGTGCTGGATATTGTAAAATGATTTTTCTGCATCAATTGAGAAATTCATGTGTTTTTTTCCTTCATTCTGCTAATGTGTTGCATTACATTAATTGATTTTCTTATGTTGAAAAACACTTGCATACCTGGGATAAATCTTTCTTGATCATGGTGTATAATTCTTTTAGTATTGCATTGGATTTGCTTTGCTAGTAATTTGTTGAGGATTTTTGCATCTGTATTCAGAAGACATATTTGTCTCTAATTTTCTTTTCTTGTAGTATCTTTATCTGGCTTTTGTATGAGTGTAACGTTGGCCTTATTGGATGATGTAGGGGGTATTTTGTCTTCTTCAATTTTTTGGAGGACTTTGAGCAGGATTGGTGTTAATTTTTCTTAGAATCCCTCTGAGACCATCTGGCCCTGCCCTTTCCTTTGTTTAGAGATATTTCGTTGTGATGCAATCTCTTTATTATTTATTGGTTTGTTGAGATCTTCTATTTCTTCTGTATTCAGTGTGGGTAGTTTGCATATTTCCAGGAATTTGTCTATTTCATCTATGTTATCTAGTTTGTTTTTGTATAGTTGTTCATAGTATCCTCTTCTAGTCCTTTTTATTTTTGTGAAGTTGGTCACAAAATTTCTGATTTTAGTTATTTGCATCTTCTCTCTTTTTTCTTTGTCAGTCTTGCTAAATGTTCGTTGATTTTATTGAGATTTTTGGAAGAATCATCTTTCTATTTTCTTCTCTCTATTGTTTTCTAGTCTCTATTTCATGTGTCTTTGCTCTAATCTTTGTAATTTCCTTCCTTTTGTTCACTTTGAGTTTAATTTGCTCTTATTTCTGCAGATCCTCCAGTTTTGAGGTTAGGTCTCTGATTTGAGATCTTTCTTCATTTTTTAATGTAGCCATTTAGAGCTATAAATTTCCCTCTCAAGCATGACATTTGCTGCATCCCAGAAGTTTTGGCATGCTATGTTTTGATTTTCATTTGCCTCAAAATATTTCTTTATTTCCCTTGTGATATCTTATTTGATCCATTGGTTGTTTAAGAGTACATTGTTTAATTTACAAATATTTCTAAATTTTCCATTTCTCCCTCTGTTATTGATTTATAGCTCCATTCCACTGTGGTTGAAGTTACATTGTATGATTTCCATATATTTTTTTATTAATTATATAACAAATATAGACCTACTATAAGGTCTATCCTGGAGAATGATCCATGTGCAATAGAGAATTTATATTCTGCTGCTGGGTGAAGTGTTATATGTGTATTTTAGGTCTAATTGGTTTAGAGTATCATACAAGATTTCTATTTCCATAATGACTTTCTCTCTAGATGTTCTATCCACTAATCATTATCGTGAACTGAATTTTCCTACTCTTAATGTAGAGCCACCTATTTCTGTCTTCAAATCTGTCAGTGTTTGCTTCATATATTTTGGGGTTTTGCTGTTAAATGAATATATATTTATAATTGTTGTGTATTCTTTGAATTTACCCCTTTTATTAGTGTATAATGATCTTCTCTTTTCCTCATAACAGTGTTTGACTTAACATCTATTTTATCTGATATTAATATAGCTACCTCAGCTCTCTTTTGGTTGCTACTTACATGGTATATGTTTTAAATCTTATCACTTTCAACCTACTTATGTCTTTGAATTTAAAGTGGAGCCTCTTCTAAACAGCATATGGTTGAGACATGTTTTTTATCCACATAACATAAGTAATTTTTAAATGAAAATAATTAAAATATTTGTTGCAACAGGGTGCAATACTAATTGATGGAGAATATACCTGTCTCACATATTTTTGGGGTGTGGGAAGGGTTTCTTTTAAATTAATATATTTTTTTATTTTTAAAAGATGCTTAGATTACATAAATGTTACACAAAATATATAGTTATTCCCATATGCCCCACTCCCCACACCTCCCACACCCTCCCACATAAACAACATCCTTCATTAAGGTGGCACATTAATTGCAATTGATAAACACATCCTGGGGCATTGACACTGAGCATGGGCCATAGTTCAAATTGTAGACCACACTCTATCCCACACAGTTCTGCATGATATGAGACGATATAAAATGGCTTATATCTGTTGTTGCAATGTCATTCGGGATGATCCCCAAGTCCCAAAAAAAATCCCTCCTATCACAACTGTTTTTCCCTCTCTCTGTCCCCAGAGCCTTCAGTGGCCACTGCCTCCACATCAATGTTGTAATTTCTTCCAAAGCTAGAATCACAATATGTCCACAGTAGAATGCCAGTAAGTCTACTTTAGTCCATAGTTCATTCCCCAATCCTGAGGATTCTGGAATGGTTATGACCATTGCATCTCAAACTGTGAGAGGCTTCGATCCCATACAGCCTATGGATGGGACTTTCTTGTCTGCAGTTGTAGACTCTCTCGGTTCCTTGGTATGGTGGTTGTCAATCCTCCCCTCCTTGTTTGTTGTCCTGAGTGAGTCCAATGAACTAGAGAGTAGGTGTTGCAACTCCACTGAGGCTCAGGGCACAGATGGCACATGGACAACCCAAAGATTCAAGTCCCTTGGATGTACACCTACCAACTCCAGCACCAAGTATAAGTTCAAACAGAAGGGGCAGATTAGCCATGTGTAAGGAAGACATAACTGAGTCCAACTCTGTCACTCTCAGGAGCACAAACACCAAAGTAGGGCCCACTGGCAAGGCACCAAACTCTGGAGCTGTCTGCCCTGACCATAGGACCTGGGTGTCTCCAGCACCCTCAGGAGCCCCACTATTTGGGGTAGTATCAACTTTGGCATTCTATGAGATCCTGCTGAGACGTGCATAAGCATTACCTCTGGGATGACCTCCCGACTCACTTTGAAGTCTCTTAGCCATATAAACTCATTTGTCTTTATCTTTTCCCCCTTTTATTTGAAGTCTGCTTCCAGTTGCATTGCTAGTTGTTGCTTGGTAGTAATCCCTTGGTGCCAGACTGTCTCATCCCCTGGCTTCATGTTCCATGGTGGAGAGAATGTAATGCATTTATTTGCTGAGTTTGGCTTAGAGAGGCCAATAAGGAGCAATAAGGAGACTCTTAGGAAGCAACTCTTAGGCACCCCACAACAGTAGACTAAGTGTCAATTTCAAAATCAAAGCATAAGCATAATCTTCAATATCAAGAGCCCATCAATAGATCATCCTCCTTTGCCATTCTTTGTCCCTGCACTTGGGGGACTGTTGCTGCTCCATTAGAGAATGTGGCAGAGATCTCAGGATGGGAATTCAATATTCTCTCGGTTATTGTATGAATATTCACCCACTGTGACAATGCCCCGTGAACATTTGAACATATTTATATACCTTATATATGCCTAGATGAAATTCTTCCCATGTATCCCCCATCACTGACAACCTATACCAATGAGCCTCTGCTGCCTCAGTTGTAACCCTTCTGTGATCCAAAGCTTCTTAAAAAATGAAACCAATAAAATAGACAAATACAATTAATAGGAAAAAGAAATAATAATGATAAGTTTAAATATAAGAAATAAAATATATAAAAATTTTAAAAAACTAAAAAGAAAGAAAAATTAAAAGATTGGGATATTAAAACATAATGAAAAATATTTAAATTTTTTTTTAACATTTTGCCTTTCATCACTCTAATATCTGGTGTCCTGTATGTACAGTGACATTTTCTTCCATTTATTTCCCAGTGTCTTACTTTATTTCAATTTGTTTTCAAAAAAGTCTTAGGTCACAGTAAAGTCACATACAAAATACAGGGGACTTCCATGTACCCAACATCTTCCACATTTTCCCCCTTCCAGTATTAATACTTTTTTATATGTGGATGGTACTATTGTTACAACTGAAATACAAAGAGTGAAACATAGCTATTAACCATGTTCAATGATGTAGTAGTTTGGCAGTTTGATGTAATTATGATTTCCAAAAATAGATATTGGATCATGCTTGTAAACTGGTCTGCTAATCTGGGCAAGATTAAGTTATGATTAGGGTGTTAACTGGGCCACATCAGTAGGGCGTTGAGCCCCACCCCTTGGTGGGGTGGAATCAAATATAAAAGGCATGGCAAAGAACAGTATTGGAGCGGTTTTGATGTTGGAGTTCTGATGAGGAAGGAGAGAAGGCCCCTGGATAGAGACAAGCCATTCGCCTGAGTGTTCATAGCTGGCCTTGTGGAGAGAAGCAAAGCCTAGAGAGCCTCATAGTCTACAGCTGACCTTGGGAAGGAAACAGGAACTAAGCCGAAGAGAAACCGAGCTCTGAGAAGAGAGGAAGCCAAGAAGCCTGAATCCTGGCAAACGTCAACAGCTGTCTTGCTCCAACACGTGGCAATGGACTTTGGTGAGGGAAGAAACTTATGCTTTATGGCCGAGTTACTGTAAGCTTCTACCCCAAATAAATACCCTTTATAAAAACCAACCGATTTCTGGTATTTTGCATCAGCACCCACTGGCTGACTAATACAAATGGTTAACATTATGATTTACATTTAAGACCGTACACTTTTATATATTTTGATGATATTTAGCATGGCCTGTGACCATCATGGCAAGATCATGTAGAACCCTTCCATTGCACACTAAATAACCCCTGTTCCATATATTCTATTCTCCCCAGCCCTCCCATCATGTCCCACAGTGACCACCCAGCTTCACTCATTGGTTGACAAGATTCATAGTTATTTGCAACAACATTGAGGTCTTGACACACTTGTTTGTCCTCCCCTATTAGGAGCCGCCCATGCTCTCGAGGGACTCCCACCCCTCTGTTTGAGAACATATCAGTCCTCCTCAGGATGTGAGTCCAGCTCCTTCCCACTCATTATGTGTTTCTCTGCCCACTGATACAACACATTATGACAAAATGATCACTCACACACTCCCTAGAAGCCTGCCCCAGGTGTGCCTTGCCATGAATGCCCCCCATCCAACACCCTAAACCAGTAACCCTCCTTTATCATATCACGATAGGAGCATTCCCAACTTTGCACTTTCAATCACATATCCACCAATCCCCAATGTTCACTTGGCCCCTCCTCCAGGACTCCTGCCAGTTCCATGGACCGTCAAACCCACCTTCCCCAATCTACCCACCTGTCAAACCTGCACTGCCCAACCCAATAGTATCACTGCCCTCTTGTCATATCCCTTCAATGCCCAACTACATAATTCCACGTTATCATAAATTATGACTGTGTGGGCATTGGCTCACAACCTTCTTCTCCCTTACAATGTCCTGTAAAGCTATCTTCCAGATGAGAGTTCTCTGAGTCTGCTCGATTTGAATAATTCATATCAGTGAGGTCATGTAATATTTGTCCTTTGATGCCTGGCTTGCTTCACTCAACATAAGGTCCTCAAGATTCATCCATGATATCCCATGTGTTAGCACTGTATTCCTTTTTACAGCTGAGTAATATCCCATTGTATGTATGTACCACATTTTGTTTATCCATTCATCTGTTGATGGGCATTTGGGTTGATTCCAACTTTTGGCAAAAGTGAATAATGCCGCCATGAACATTGGTGTGCATATATCTGTTGGTGTTCTTGCTTTCAGTTCTTCTGTGTATATACCCAGCAGTGGAATTGTTGGATCATATGGCAGTTCTATAGTTAGGTTTTTGAGGAACTGCCAAATGGTTCTTCACAATGGCTGGACCATTCTACATTCCCATCAGCAGTGGATGAGGTTTCCCACTCCCCCACATCATCTCCAACACTTGTAGTCCTCTGTTTTTTTTTAATGGCCAACAGTTTAATGGGTGTAAGATGGTATTTCATTGTAGTTTTGATTTGCACTTCCCTAATAGCTAGTGATGTTGAGCATATGTTCATGTGCTTTATAGCCATTTGTATTTCTTCCTTGGAGAAGTGTCTTTTAAAGTTGCTTGCCCATTTGTTAAATGGATTGTCTTTTTATTTTTGAGATGTAGGAATACTTTATATATGCTTGATATTAGGCTCCTATCAGATATATGTTTGCCAAATATTTTCTCCCATTTGGTGAGCTGCCTTTTTACTTTCTTGATAATCTCCTTTGGTGTGCAAAAGATTTTAATTTTGAGAAGTTCCCACTTATCTATTTTTCTTTATCTGATCGTGCTTTGGGTGTGAAGTTCATGAAACCATTTCCTAGTAAAAGGTCCTGTAGATAGTTCCCTACATTGCTTCCAATGTCTTCATGGCCTTGGCTCTTATATTTAGATCTTTGACCCATCTTGAGTTGATTTTTGTATAAGGTGTGAGATAGTGTTCCTCTCTCATTCTTGTTGATATGGATATCCAGTTCTTCAAGCACAATTGGTTGAAGAGGCTAGTCTCTCATAGTTGAGTGGGCTTGGTCGACTTGTGGAATATCAGATGACTGTATATGCGAGGATCTATATTAGAACTCTCAGTTTGCTTCCATTGGTCACTATGTCTTTGTGTCAGTAACATGAAGTTTTGTCCACTGTAACTTTGTAGTATGTGTTAATGTGAAGTTGTGTGATTCCTCCGATTTAATTTTTCTTTTTCTATATGTCCTTGGCTGATTGGGGCCTGTTGCCCTTCCAAATAAATTTCTTATTTGGTTTTTTCCATTTCAGTAAAAAATGCTGTGTTGATTTTTATTGGGATTGCATTAAATCTGTAGATTAAATTGGATAGGATAGACATCTTAATGATTTTAGTCTTCCTATCCATGAACAGGGAATACTCTTCCATTTATTTAAGTCTTTGATTTTCTTTAACAGTGTTGTATAGTTTTCTGTGCATAAGTCATTTACATCTTTAGTTAAATTTATTCCTAGGTATTTGATTCTTTTAGCTACTAATGCAAATGGTATTTTTTCTTTATTTCCTCCTCAGATTGTTCATTATTGGTGTACAGAAATGTTATTGCATTTTGCGCATGGATCTTATAACCTGAGCCTTTACTGAACTCATTTATATGTTCTAGAAGCTTTGTTGTAGATGTCTCAGGGCTTATATATATAGGATCATGTCATCTGCAAATAATGAAATTTTTACTTCTTCCTTTCCAATTTGGATACTTTTTATATATTTTTCTTCCTCAGTGCTCAAGCAAGTACTTCTAACACAATGTTAAATAAGAGTGGTGATAGTGGGCATACTTGTCTTGTTCTCAATCTTTAAAGAAAGCTTTTAGAATTTCACCAATGTATATGATGTTAGCTATGGGTTTTCATATATAACTTTTATCATGTTCAGAAAATTTCCTTCTATTCCTATCTTTTGCAGAGTTTTTTTTTAATCAGAAAAGGGTGCTGTATTTTGTCAAATGATTTTTCTGCATCTATAGAGATGACCATGTGATTTTTCCTTTCAATCTGTTTATGTGGTGTATTACATTGACTGATTTTCTTATGTTGAACCATCCTTGCATACCGAGGATGAAACCCACTTGGTCATGGTGTATAATTCAATTCCTGTATTGTTGAATACGATTAGCAAGTATTTTGTTGAGGATTTTAGCATCTAGGTTCATGAAAGCGATTGGTCTGTAATTTTATTTTCTTGTGGCATCTTTGTTTTGCTTTGGTATTAGGATAATGTTGGCATATAGAATGAGTTAGGCGATGCTCCTTCTACTTCTAATTTTTGGAAGATTTTAAGCAGAAATGGTGTTAGTTCTTTCTGGAATGTTTGGTAGAATTCACCTGTGAAGCCCTCTTGTCCTGGACTGTTCTTAGTTGGGAGGATTTTGATGACTGAGCCTATCTATTTAATTATTATTGGTCTGTTGCATTAATCAATTTCTTCTTTCCTAAATGTAGGCTGCTTCTGTGTTTCTAGGATTTTGTTCATTTCCTCTAAGTTATCACTCTTGTTGGCATATAATTTTTCAAAATATACTCTTATGATACTCTTTATATCTGTGGGGTCAATGGTGATATCTGCTTCCTCATTTCTTATTTTGTGTATTTGCATCTTCTCTCTCTTTTTCTTTGTTAGTCAAGCTAAGGGTTTGTCAAATTTTTTTAATTTCTAAAATCTAGCTTTTGATTTTGTTTATTTTTTCTGGTGCTTTCTTACTTTCTACTTCATTTAGTTCTGCTCTAGTCTTCATTATTTTCTTCTTTCTAATTCCTTTGGCGTTAGTTTGTTGTTCTTGTTCTAATTCCTCCAGGTGCTCAGTTAGGTCTTCAATTTTATCTATTTCTTCTTTTTTGATATATGCATTTATGGCTATGAATTTCCCTCTCAGTACACTTTTTGCTGCATCCTATAGGTTTTGTTATGTTGTCTTGTCATTTTCATTCATTTCAAGGTAGTTATTGATTTCTTTGAGGTTTCCTCCTTGGCTCACTCTTTGTCTAAGAGTGTGTGTTTAACTTCCATATCATTGTGCCTAATCTGGTTCACAGGCCCTTACTGATATCCAGCTTCATTCTTTTGTGATCTGAGAAATTACTTTGTATAATTTCAATCTTTCTGAATTCACTGAGAATTTTTCTGTGGCCTAGCATGTGGTCTATCTTGGAGAGTGATCCATATGCCCTCAAGAAGAGTGTATATCCTGCTGTATTTGGGTGTATTGTTTTGTATATATCTGTTAGGTCCAGATCCTCTAAAATATTATTCAAGATCTTTGTTTCTCTATTGATTCTCTGTCAAGATGTTCTGTCTAATGGTGATTATGGTGTATTAAAGTCCTCCACTATAATTGTAGAAGCATCTATTTCTCCACTTAGTTTTTCCAGTGTTTTCCTCATGTATTTTGATGTGTCCTGGTTAGGTGCATAAATGTTTTGATTTTTCATTCTTCTTGAAAGATTACCCCTATAACTAATATATAGAGGCCATTTTTGTCTCTTACAATAGTTTTTAATTTAATGTCTATTTTGTCCAATATTAGAATAGCTACTCCCGCCCTTTTTGGTTATTGTTTGCTGTAAGATTGCTTTCCAGCCATTCACTTTCAGCTTCCTTGAATCCCTGGATCTAAGGTGGGTTTGTTGTAGACAGCATATAGATGGGTCATATTTCCTTATCCATCCTGCCAATCTGTGTCTCTTGATGGGTGAGTTTAATCCATTAACATTCAGTGTTATTACTCTCAAGGAATTACTTACATTAACCATATTTTCTTTGGTTTATATATGTAATATGTTCTTTTTATTTCACTTTTTGTCTTTTTAGTTGTTCTTACACTCTCCTCCAATACTCTTTCTCTTGTTTTTTCCTTTCAGCCTGCAGAACTCCTTTAGTATTTCTTGGAGGGCAGTCTTTTATTGGCATACTCTCTTAAATTCTGTTTATCTGTGAATATTTTGAACTCTCCATCATTTTTGAATGCCAGCTTCCCTGGATAGAGAATTCTCAGCTGGAAGTTTTTTCTTCTAATACTTTAGCTATATCATCCCCCTACCTTCTTGTCTCCATGGTTTCAGATGGGAAATATGCACTTAATCTTATTGAGCTTACCTTGTATGTGATGGTTCTCTTTTCTCTTTCTGCCTTCAGTATTTTCTCTTTGTCTTGAGCACTGGACAGTTTGACAAGTATATATCTTGGAGTAGGCCTGTTAGGATATACTGTTGGGTGTGCTGCACTTTCTGGTCATATACACCCATCTCCTTCAATAAGGTTGTGAATTTTTCAACCATTCTTTCTTCCAAGATTCCTTCTCTCCCCTTCCCTTCTCTTTTCCCCCTAGGATGCTTATAATGCATATGTTTGTGTGTTTGTGTTGTCATTCAAATCCTTAAGTCCGTGCCGGATTTTTTCTATCTTTTTATCTATCAGTTCTACCAGCTCTTTGATTTCAGATGTACTATCTTCCACATCACTACTTCTTTCTTCTGCCTGTTGAAATCTGCTATTATATGCTTCCAGTGTCTTTTTGATTTCTTGGACTGTGCCATTCATCACCATTATATCTCTTATATTTTTACATTTGTTTACAATATCTTCAGTATGTTCTCCCAGTGTCTTCTTAATACCCCCAGTCTCTTCTTTCACTTCATCAAATTGGTCCATGATATTTGTTTGAACAGCCTTGATTAATTTTTCAATAGTTTGCTTCTCTTCCTGGTTTTTAATTTGTTCTTTTGACTCGGCCATGTCTTCCTGTTTCTTTTTGTGACCTTCTGGTCATCTTTTTATACTGATTGGTTTATTCCATTGATTAGCTTCTCTCTCTACTCTAAGGTTTTATTTAGTTGTTGTTGTGTGTGTTAAGTTTTCTCTTTGACACTTTGTTCCTCTCATTCTATTTTCTTACTCTTGTCTATGTTCCCTTGAAGGAAAAAAGATTAGGGCTAGTAAAAGTGAAAGAATTAAGAGAAGAAAAAGGATAATAGTAATAATAATAGCAAAAGTTAGAAAAGCAACAGTTTAAGACATTAGAAAATGGATATTTAACTCATGTTAAGCAGTGTAGAGTAATAGGAATAAAAATGTGAGTACCAACAATGAAATGGGAAACTGAATAGAGAAAAATATATAGAATGAATTAAAATGCCAAAATGATGAGGAGAGATGGAAAGAGAAAAGACACAAAAAAGTTAATGAAAGAAAGAAAACAGGATAGACAAGATAGAAATAAAAACCAGAAAAATTGAGGATTAAACAGAGGTGGAATGTAAGAACAACAACAGAAAGCAGAAGATAAAAAGATGAAGGATGGAAAAGAGATAGTGTTGGTAGACAAAACCAGAAAACACAGAAAAGGGGAAATCAAGGAAGAGGAAACACAGCAAACAAGAAACAAGCCCGAAGCACCTTGAGCAGTTTATCTCTTTGTCCAGCTCTCTCCAGATCTCTCCAGATTGATGCCCTGAAGCATCCTGCTCTGTGGGTTCCCAAAACAGCTCACTTGGGCAGGATCTTGTCCCCACTCAGCTGTTTTTTGTGAGAATGCACACTTAAACCGATGCCATCTTGCCACTCCTTCTTCTACCTTCCAACTTAGTTCTTTGCCAAGATGGCTTGGCTATTCTGGGCCCCTTTCCCTTCCAAATAAATGGGATCATTGGCTTTTCCATTTTTGCAAAGAAAGCTGTTGGCATTTTAATTGGGATTGCATTGACTCTGTAAATCATTTAGGGCAGAAGGGGAGAACTGACATCCCAACAATAGTTATTCTTCCAGTCCATGAACATGGAACTTCCTTTCATTAATTTCTGTCTTTAATTTCTTTTAGCAATGTTTTGTACTTTTTCATGTATAAGACCTTTACAAACTTGGTTAAAATTATTCCTACATATTTGATTATTTAATTGCTATTGTAAATGGAATTTTTTCTTTATTTCCTCCTCATCTTTGTCATTACTAGTGTATAGAAACACTACTGACTTTTGCAGGTTGGTCTTGTAGCCTGCCACTTTGCTGAATTCATTTATTAGCTATGGTAGTTTTGTTGTAAAATTTTAGGGACGTTCTACATATAGAGACATCTGAAATTAGTGAAATTTTTACATCTTATTTTTCTAATTTGGATGCTTTTTATTTTTTTCTTGCTTAATTTCTCTGGTTAGAACTTTCAGCACAACTGTGAATAATAGTGGAGAAAGTGGGCATCTTTGTCTTGTTCCAAAGCTCAGTCTTTCACCATTGAGTATGAACTTAGCAGTGAGTTTTCAATATATACCTGTTATCATGGTGGGAAAGTTTCCTTATATTCTTATTTTTCTAAGTTTATTTATCAAGAAGGAATACTGGATTTTGCCAAATACCTTTTTTATATCAATTGATATAATTATATGTTTTTATCCCTTCATTTTGTGAGTGTGGTATATTACATTAATCAATGTTCTTATGTTGAACCAGCCTTACATACCAGGGATAAATCCCCTTTGAGCATGCTGAATAATTCTTTTAATGTGCTGTCAAATTTGATTTACTAATATTTTATTGAGGATTTTTGCTTTTGTATTCATAAGGGAAATCATTCTATAATTTTCTTTTCTTGTATCATCGTTATCTGGTTTTAGTATTAAGGTGATCTTGGCCTCATAGAATGGGTTGAGTAGTGTTCCTTCTTCTTCAAGTGTTTGGAAGAGTTTGATCAATATTGGAAATAATTCTTGGAATATATTCTAGAATTCACCTGTGAAGGCTTGTGGTCTTCTAGAGTCAATATATGTTACTTGTGCATTTCTAGAAATTTGATCATTTCATCTAGGTTGTCTAATTTGTTAGCATACAGTTTTTCATGGTATTCTGTTATGATCTATATATATATATTATTTTTGTGGGGTCATTAGTAATGTTTCCCTCTCATTTCTGAATTTATTTATTGTAGTCTTCTTTCTTTTTTATTTGACAGCTGTATTAGCAGGGATCTCCAGGGAAACAGAACCGACAGTAGATATCTATAAATATTATGAGATTTTATGATTCTTTTAATGCAACCATGGGGATGCAAGAGTACAAATTCTGTAAGAAAGGCTGCAAAGCAGAACCTCCAATGAAGATTATCAATGAGTTCCCCAGGAGGAGCTGGCTGTCTGAAGTAGAGATGGGAATTCTCTCTGTAACTGCTGAAATAATTACTCCTTTTAAGATCTTTGACTGATGGGATGAAATATCTCTCATTGTTGAAAACAATCTCTTCAATTGATTGTGGATGTAATCAGCCATAGGTGCAATCAACTCATTGATGATTTAAGGCCATGAAATATCCTCACAGTTCAATTAGGCCAGTAGTTGCTTGACCAAAAAAACTGGGCACCATTGCTTGGGCAAGTTGAAACATGAGCCTAATCATCACAGTCCAACCCTTGTCAACATGGTAATCATACAAATCACTTTAAATCATACTTAGTCTCTAAATAAAAATAATAAAAATATATTTTCCACCTAACAATACTCAACTACCCTGCATACAGTGGGAAACACACAAAATCCCTCCAGAATAGGGTGCAAGTCCCTGAGTAATTGTCATTCTTAAACTTTACATGCTATAACCTAAATACTATGACATGAAACTAATACAACTTATGTCATAAGATAAAGGAGTTAATATAGGGAATAAAATAAAAACATTATTTTTATGTACATGTACAAACTTACTCAAAACCAATCAAGTAGGAAATATTCATGACCGTGACAGTCTTCGTTTCTGTAACTGGTCACATAGTTCAAGTTAATATTTATCGCTAACTTCTTCCAGTACCCATTCCATGTTACCTTTATCCTCACCAATCAACTCATCTGGCCATAGTTCTTTCCCTGGTGGTATGACTCAAACATTCATTTCTTAGTATCTGTGCCATTGTTAATCCTGCCTGGATTGGATTATTGCAGTTTTCCATTGACTTTAATCACAAGGTAAGTTAGTACTAAGAGATCCCCTAAGATATCTCCTGTATTCCAGCAAAACTCTTATTTACCTCCATTGTGTAGTTGCTGTCCTATATACTCTTGATACTCAGTATCAATAACCCCAGCCAGTACAGTGATTCTCTTCTTTGTCTGTTGAATCAGAGGTGTGAGGAGCCCAAAGCAGTCAGATGGCAGGATTAACTTCCACTTCAACGGAATCATTCTTGTGTCTCCTGGTGGAAACACTCCTTTTGGAACTAACCTGTAAACCAGCAGATCTTAAGGTTTCAATGACAGAAAGGAAATATTTTCTTAGTGGATGCCTGCAGGTAATAATGAGCAGTGCCACACTCATTTCCATTCCTTGATTCCTGGAGCTTTGAATTCAGGTTATGGGAAAAATAATGGCATAGAGTGGCGGTTGATTTATAATATATGTAGCCTCCTAGAGAACACTGTCCCAACCTTGCAGGGTATTGCCACCTAGATTGCACATTAACTGAGTCTTCAAAAGGTCGTTTCACTGTTCTATCAGGCCAGCTGCTTCAGGATGATGGGCAAGATGGTAAGATCAATGAAGTCCATAAACATGTGCCCATCCCCACACATTATTTGCTGCAAAGTGAGTTCCTTGATCAGAAGCAATGCTGTGCAGAGCACCATGACAATCAATAAAGCATTCTGTAAGTCCACAGATGGTAGTTTTGGCAGAAGAATTTCATGCAGGGAAGGCAAACCTATATCTGGTGTATGTGTCTATTCCAGTTAGAAAAAAATTGCAGCCCCTTCCATGAGTGAAATGGTCCAATGTAACCAACCTGCCACCAGGTAGCAGACTGATCACCTCAAAAAATTGTGCCATATCAGTGCTTGAATGTGGATCTCTTCTACTGGTAGATTGGTTACTTAGCAGTAACTGCAGCAAGGTCAGACTTGGTGTGGGGAAGTCCATGTTGCTGAGCCCATGTATAACTTTCATCCCTACCACTATGGCCACTTTATTCATGAGCTCAGTGTGCAATGACAGGATTTGCTGGGTAAAGAGACTGACTGCTATCCACAGAACAGCTCATATTATCCACTTTATTAAAATCGTCATCTGGTTAAGTCACCCTATGGTGAGCATTCACATGGGACAAAAATATTGTGTTTTGCCCACTCAGAAAGGTTTATCCATATAACTCTTCCCCAGACTTCTTTGTCACAGATTTTCCAATTATGTTCCTTCAAAGTCCCTGATCATCTAGCCAAACTATTGGAGACAGCTCATAAATCCTTGTACAAACGCACCTCTGGTCATTTCCCCTTCCAAGCAAAATTGGAACTTTTTGAAGTTCTGTCAGTGGGAGAACTTCCCCTCACCACTGTCCTGCAGGGACATACCAGAAAAGGGCTGCAGTGCTGCAGTGCTGCAGCTGTCCACTTTCAGTGGTACCTGCATATCATGCTGAACCATATCTAAATCTAGACAGAGTTTTCTCTTCCACAGTAAACTGATTATGAGGAACTCCCCAAGAGGCCATAGCTGAGGGCTGAGAAAGAGAAAGTAATATGGCAGGATTGTTGGCCATGGACATTTGGACCACTTCCTCATGTAACTGGCCTTCAGGACTTGCTCAAGACTTCTCTCATATCTACCTCTTCCATTTTATGATGAAGTGCTGCTACACATGCCCAACTTTATGGTTTGTAAGATCTGACAATACCAAGCTCATGACTGGCACCTCATTTCTCATGGTAATTTGGTGGCCCATGGTTAGGTGTTTTTTCTCTACTAAGGTCCAGTATTAGGTCAAATGTTGTTTCTCATAAGGAGAGTAGTTATCTGCACAGGATGGCATGGTTTTGATCCAAAATCCTAAATATCTGCATTGTGATTATCCTATGGCATCCTGCCAAAACAACAGATGGCATTTCTATTTGCCACTGGCACTTCAGCACCTTTTGATCTGCTGGATCATATGGCCCAAGGGTCAGTGCAGCTTGCATAGCAGTCTAGCCCTGTCACAGAACGTCCTTTTGTTCTAGTCCCCACTCAAACCAAGCAGCTTTTCTGGTTACTCAGCAACTGCGCAAGATTTGCACACCCAAATGAGAAATGTGTTGTCTCCAAAATACAGAGACCAATTAAGTGCCGAGTCTCTTTTTTGTTCAAAAGAGGGGCCAGATGCAAAAGGTTATCCTTCTCTTTAGTAAGGATATCTTGACATGCCCCATGCCACTGGACACCTAGAAATTTCCCTGAGGAAGAAGGGCCCTGCATTTTTGTTGGATTTCCCATCCTCTGATACACAAATGCCTTACCAGTGGGCTTAGCATAATTTCTACTTCTTCCTCACTAGGTCCAAACAACATGATACCGTCAATATAATGGACCAGCGTGATATCTTGTGGGAGGGAGTGATGATCAAATTAGTCCCTGCAAACAATATCATGACTGCTTCAGCATTGATATACCCCTGAGGCAGGATAAGAAAGGTATATTGCTGGCCTTGCCAGCTGAAAGCAAACTGTTTCTGGTTGTCCTTACCAACAACAATTGGGAAATAAACAATTTGCCAGATCAATAGCTGCATATCAGGTACCAAGGGATGTGTTGAATTGCTCAAGCAATGATACCACATCTAGAACAACAGCTGCAATTGGAATCACAAGCTGGTTAAAAAGCAGTTGATGGTTATGAAAAATTTGAAATCTCTTCAAGCTTCCGTAGATAGCTGTCAATGTACCAGGCTCCTATTCTCACCGTATTAGTCAGGGTTCTCTAGGGAAACAGAACCAACAGGAGTTATCTGTAAATATTATGAGATTTTCTAAAATTGTCTCATGCCTCCACGATGCATGGATCAAAATTCATAGGGCAGGTTGCAAGCCTGATGAAGGTCCTTAATGAGGTCCCCAGGAGAAGCTGGCTGTCTGAAGTAGAGATGTGAATTCTCTCCCTTACTGCTGAAATCACTTCTCCTTTTAGGGCCTTCAAATGATTGGATGAGACTTCTCTCATTGCTGAAGGCAATCTCTTTAGTTGATTGTAGATGAAATCAGCCATAGGTACAGTCAACTCACTGATGTTTTAAGTCCACAAAATGTCCTCACAGTACAATTAGGGCAGCACTTGCTTAACCAAACAACTGTGCTAAGCAAGCACTGGCCACCACTACCTGGCCAAGTTGACACATGAGCTTAACCATCACATCAGTTATGTGAAAGTTTTGTCAATTTGATTGAACTTTTCAAAGAACCAAATTTTGGGTTTGTTAAAGCTCTCTATAGTTTTCTATTCTCTTTTTCACTTATTTCTGCTCTAATCTTGGTTTTTTATTTCCTTTTGCTTGTGTTGGGATTAGTTTGCTGTTCTTTTTCTAGGTCATCCATGTGTGCAGCCAGGTCTTTGATTTTAGCTCTTTTTTTTAACAAATCAATTTTTTGATACATATTAATAAAATTACAATTAATCCAAAGTTTACAATCAATGGTATTTGTTATAATCACCTAGTTGTGCATTCATTACTTCAATCATTATTAGAGCATTTTCATTATTTCAGTATAATAATAATGAATAAAAAACAAACAAGAAAGTTCCTCACCTCTCAATCTCTCTTTGCTTCCCCCATTGTACATAGCTGCTGTTTCTGGCTATTCTATCCAAAGTGTATAATCAATGGTTTTTAGAACAATCACAATGTTGTATATTCATCATCTCAAAAATTTTAGAATGGTTTCATTACTACAAAAAGAAAGACTCCACACCCCTTAGCATTTTTTCCTCAGACCTACACAACCACTAATCTCATTTCATCTTTATAATTTCATTGATATTTACATTTTATATAAATGGAATCATACAATATGTAGTACTCTGTGTCTGGTTTCCTTCACTAGGAATAATGTGGGCTTTTTTGTTTGATATTAACATTTTGTACTATTAACTTACATTTGGTCAGCTTCAAAGGAAAATGGTCTTATATATGTAATTCTACCCATATTCATATTTCATATAATATATTTATATTTTACATAATATATTTAGTTCATAATAGGATAATCATACAGTATTTGTCCCTTTGTGTCTGGCTTGCTTCACTCAACATAATGTCCTCCAGTTTCATCCATGTTGTCATATGTTTCACAACTTCATTTCTTCTTACTGCTGCATAATATTCCATCATGTCTATACTCCACAATTTGTTTATCCATTCATCAGTTGATGGACACTCGGGCTGTTTCCAACTTTTGGCTATCGTGAATAATGCTGCTATGAATATCAGTGAACATTGGTGTGCAGATTTGTGTCACTACTCTCAGTTCTTCTGTATATATACCTAGCAATGGTACTGCCGGGTCTATATTCAACTTCCTTAGGAACTGCCAGTCCTCCACAGTGGCTGTACCATTCTACAATCCCACCAACAGTGAATAAGCATTCCTATCTCTCCACATCTTCTCCAACATTTACAATTTTCTGACTTTTTAATAATAGCGAGTCTAATAGGTGTGAAATGATATCCCAATTTAGTTTTGATTTGCATTTCCCTAATCAGTAGTGATGTTGAACATTTTTTCATGTGTTTCTTTGCCATTTGTTTTTCTTCTTTGGATAGTTGTCTTTTCAAGTCTTTCCCCCATTTTTAATTGGATACTTTGTCTTTTTATTGTTGAGTTGCATGATCTCCTTATAGATCATGAATATTATACCATTATCAGATATGTGATTGCCAAATATTTTCTCCCATTGAGTTAGCTGGATTATCACCACTTTGACAAAGTCCTTTGAGATGCAAAAGTGTTGAATTTTGAGGAGGTCATATTTATCTATTTTTTCTTTTGTTGCTCATGCTTTGGGTGTAAGGTTTAAGAAACTACCACCTACCACAAGATGATGAAGATGTTTCCTACATTTTCTTCTAGGAGTTTTATGGTTGTTGCTTTTATATTTAAATCTTTGATTTCATCCTTTTAATTTTTGTATAAAGTGTGAGATAGTGATCTTCTTTTTTTCTTTTTGATATAGCTATCCAGTTCTCCCAGCACCATTTGTTGAATAGACTGTTGTGGCCCAGCTAGTTGGGGTTAACAACCTTGTTAAAAATTGCTTGACTGTAGATGTGAGGTTGAATTTCTGAGTTCTCGATTCAGTTCCATTGGTCAATCTACCTTTCCTTATGCCAGTACCATGCTGTTTTTACCACTGTAGCTAAGTAATATGCTTTAAAGTCAGGAAGTGAGAGTCCTCCAACTTCTTTCTTCTTTTTTAAGACTTTTTTTTTTTTTTTTTTGCTATTCGGGGCCCCTTACCCTTCCAAATAAATTTGAATATTGGCTTTCGATTTCTGCAAAAAAGGCTGTTGGGATTTTTATTGGGATTGCATTGAATCTGTAAATTAGTTTGGATAGAATTGACATCTTAACAATATTTAGTTTTCCAATCCATGTACATGGAATGTCCTTCCATTTATTTATGTCTTCTTCAGTTTCTTTTAGGAATTTTTTGTAGTTTTTTGAATAAAGTTCTTTTATGTTCTTAGTTAAGTTTATTTCTAAATATTTGACTGTATTAGTTGCTATTATAAATGGAAATTTTTTTCTGATTTCCACCTCAGATTACACAGCAGTAGTGTATAGAAATGCTATTGGTTTTCTGTACTCACCTTGTATCCTGCCAATTTTCTGAACTCACCTATTAATTCTAGTAGTTTTTATCTTGATTTTTTCAGGATTTTCTAGATATAGGATCATGTCTTCAGTGAATAGTGAAAGTTCTACTTCTACCTTTTCGATTTGGGTGCCTTTTATTTCCTTGTCTAGCGTAATGCTCTAGCTAGAACTTCTAGCACAATATTGAATAATAATGGTGATAGTGGGCATCTTTGTCTTTTTCCTGATCTCAGCGGGAAAGTTTTCAGTCTTTCACCATGGAGTACAATGCTAGCTGTAAGTTTTTCATATGTGCACGTTATCATATTGAGAAAGCGTCCATTTATTCGTATCTTTTGGGGTGTTTTTATCAAGAAATGGTGCTGTATTTTGTCAAATGCCTTTTCTTCATCAATCGAGAGGAAACATTGAATTTTCTTCTTCAATTTATCAATGTAGTTTATTACACTAATTGATTTTCTTTTGTTGAACCACCCTTGCATACCTGGGATAAAACTCACTGGATTGTGATACTAATTCTTTTAATGTGCTTTTGGATTCTGTTTTCAAGGATTTTGTTAAGGATTTCTGCATCTATATTCAATAGAGATATTGGTCTGTAATATTTTTTTCTTTTTTTTTTTTTTTGTAGTATATTTATCTGGTTTTGTTATTAGGGTGATGTTGGCTTCATACAATGAGTTTGGTAGCATTCTTTCCTGTTCAATTTTTTGGATGAGCTTGAGCAAGATCAAGATTAGTTCATCTTTGAATGATTGTGAGAATTCACCTGCGAAGTCATCTGGTCCCAGGCTTTTGATCTTTGGGATGTTTTTAATGACTGTTTCAATCTCTTCACTTGTGATTGGTTTGTTGAGGTCTTCTATTTCTTCTAAAGTCAGTGTAGGTGGTTCATGTGTTTCCAGGACTTTTTCAATCTCTTCTATATTTTTTAGTTTTTTGGAATACAGTAGTTCATAATATCCTCTTATGATCTCTCTTAGTTCTACAGGTTCAGTGGTAATGTTACCCCTTTCATTTCTGATTTTATTTATTTGTGTCTTCTCTCTTTTTTTCTTTGTCAGTCTAGCTAGGGTTCTGTCAAATTTGTTGATCTTTTCAAAGAACCAACTTTTGGTTTTGTTGATTCTCTCTATTGGGTTTTTCCACTCCACAATTTCATTGATCTCTGCTCTGATCTTTATTATTTCTTTCCTTCGGCTTGGTTTGGGATTAGTTTGTTGTTCTTTTTCTAGTTCTTCAAGGTGTGCAGTGAGATAATCAATTTTAGCTCTTTCATCTCTTTTAATGCAAGCACTGAGGGCTCAGCACTGCCTTTGTGGTGTATATTAGTCAGCCAAAGGGGTGCTAATGCAATATACCAGAGATTGGTTGGTCTTTATAAAGGGTATTTATTTGGGGTAGAAGTCCACAGTTACCAGGCCATGAAGCATAAGTTTCTTCCCTCACCAAAGTCCATTGCCACATGTTGGAGCAAGACAACTGCCGACTTTTGCCATGGTTCAGGCTTCTTGGGTTCCTCTCTTCCCAGGGATGCATTTCTCTCTGGGCTTACCTCCTCTGTTTCCTCCACAAGGTCAGCTGTAGACTATTAGGCTCTCGAGGCTTTGCTTCTCCCCACAAGGCCAGCTGTGAACTCTCAGGTGAATGGCTCGTCTCTATCCCTGGACCTTCTCTCCAACATCAAAACTCCAACTCAAAAACTGCTCTCTCTGTTCTTTGCCTTGCCTTTTATATTCGATTTCCCCACCCACCAAGGGTTGGGTCTCAATGCCCTACTGAGATGGCCCAGTCAGTGCCCTAATCATAAATTAATCATGCCCAGATTAACAGATCAGTTTACAAGCGTGATTCAATATCGATTTTTGGAATTCATATTTACATCAAACTTCCAAACGGCTACACGGTGTCTTATAGGTTTTGATATGTTGTGTTCTTATTTTTATCCTTTGCAAAATATTTGCTGAATTCTCTTGCAATTTCTTCTTTGATACACTGATTGTTTAAGAGTGTGTTGTTTAATCTCCATATATTTATGATTTTCCTTTTTTCTGTCGATTATTGACTTCCAGCTTCATTCTGTTATGATAAGAGAAATGTATCTTTTCATTTTTTGAGACTTGTCTTGTTACCCAACATATGTTCTATCTTGGAGAAGGATCCAAGAGCCCTTGAAAAGAATAAATATCCTGCTGTTTTGGGGTGCAATGCTCTATAGATGTCTGTTAAGTCTAGTTCATTTATCATATTGTTCAAGTTCTCAGTTTCTTTATTTATTCTCTCTCCAGATGTTCTATCCAATTATGAGAGTAGTGTACTGGAATCTCCAACTATTATTGTAGAAACATCTATTTCTCCCTTCATTTTTGCCATTGTGGGCCTCATGTATCTTGGGGCACTGAGGTTAGGTGCATAAATATTTAGAATAGTTATTTCTTCTTGTTCAATTGCCCATTTTATTATTATGTAATGACTTTCTTCATCCCTTATAACGGTTTTGCATTTAAAATCTATTTTGTTCTATATTAACATCGCTACTCCAGTTCTTTTTTGGTTTCTTCTTGCATGGGCTATCTTTTTATAACCCTTCACTTTTTGCCTGGTTGTGTCCTTATGTCTGAGGTGAGTCTCTTGTAGACAACATGTAGATGGCTCATATTTTTTAATCCATTCTATCAGTCTGTGCCTTTTGATTGGGGAGTTCAAGCCATTAACATTCAATGTTATAACTTTAAAGGCATTACTTATTTCATCCATTTTGACAATTGACTTTTTGTTGTGATATCATACTATAGTCTATCTTTTTACCCTTTCTAATATTCTTCATTTCTACACTATTCTCCAAGTCTCTCATCCTTGTTTTTTCCTTTCAGGCTGCAGGACTCCCTTTAGTATCTCTTGTAATTCTGATCTTTTGGTAACATGTTCTATCATTTTTTGTTTGTCTATGAAGACTTTAAACTCCTCCTCATTTTTGAAGGACACCTTTGCCAGACACAGAATTCTTAGCTGGCAATTTTTCTCTTTCAATACCTTAAATACATCAAACCATTTTCTTATCTCCTCCATGGTTTCTGATGAGAGGTCAGCACTTAATCTTATTGAATTTCCCTTATATGTGATGCTTTGCTTTTCTCTTGCTGTTTTCAAAATCTTCTCTTTATCTCTGATATTTGTCATTCTGAATAGTAGGTGTCTTGTCATAGGTCTGTTGATGTTTATTCTATTTGGGATGCATTGTCCTTCTTGGATATTGATATTTATGTCTTTCATAAGGGTAGGAAAGTTTTCAGTCATTATTTCCTCAAATATTCTTTCTGCCCCTTTTCCATCCTCTGCTCCTTCTGGGACGCCGATAATGCATATGTTTTTGCGTTTTGCATTGCCATTCAATTCCCTGAGACGCTGTTGCACTTTTTTTTCATTCTCTTCTTTCTGCTTTTTTGTTTTTTTCCAGTTCAGATTTTCTGTCTTCAAAATCACTACTTCTGTCTTCAAGCAGTTCAAATCTGCACTTGTGTGCCTCTAATATATTTTTAATCTCATCCCTTGTGTCTTTCATTTCCATAAGTTCAGTTACTTTTCTTTGCAGGTTTTCAGATTGTTCTTTATGCTCACCCAGTGTCTTCTTCATATCCTTTATCCCTTTAGTCACATTTTCTTTCAATTTTTAAAAATGATTTAGGAGAGTTGTGTGATTAAATTGATTGATTGTCTTAAATCCTGAATCTTTTCAGGATAATTGTTTTTTTTCCTTTGGCTAGGCCATCCCTTCCTGTTTCTTAGTATGGCTTTTAATTTTTTGCTGATGTCTAGACATCAGATATTTTGGCGAATTTACTCTGGTGGCCAATTTTTCTCTTTTGCCTATTATTACTTTTTCACAGCTCTTTGATATTTGGTTCAACTTATCCTAAGTCTTTAAACTTGCTCAGCTCATGTAACCAAAATCGTGCCAGATTCTGACTAATGGGGCACAGACTTTCTCCCAGGGGTGGGATAGAGAGCTCTAAAAGCAGTTTATGTCCATGTAATCTTTCTTCTTTTATCATTCTTTTTTATTTTTAAAGGAGCTTTAGATTAAATAAATGATGCATAGAAAATATAGGGGGATTCCCATATGTCCCACCCTTCCCCCTCCCACACATTTCCCCTTTAACAACATCTTTGTGGTACATTTGTTACAACTGATGAAAACATATTGAAACATTGCTACTAACCATGGTCTATGGTTTACATTATAGTTTTAACTTTGCACCACACATTTTTATAGGTTTTTCACAAAATGTATTATGGCCTGAATCCATCATTGCAATGTCATCCAGAAAAATTCCAACGTCCAAAAAATGCCCCATGGTACTATTATTCTTCCCTCTCACTCCCCTCAGAACCTCTGGTGATGACTGCCTTTATTTAAATATTACAAGATCTTCCATTGCTAGAATAATAATAAGTCTACTTTAATCTACATTTGCATCCCCCCTTATGTTTGGTCATTTCTCAATCTTGAGGATTTTAGGATGGTGATGCTCACTCTGTTTCTGTGTGAGAGGGGGCTTAGTTATCATGGGTCATATGGATGAAACTGTTTTGCTTGCAGTTGTAGATACTCTCTGCTTTGTGAGATGAATGTTGTCCTTTTATTGTCATTTTGTTAGTCGTCCTAGGTAAGTCTGATGAACGGGGAGTAGTTGATACAAGACGGCTGAGATTCAGGGCTCAACTGGAATATGAACAGATCAAAGATTTAAGACTCCAGTACATATATTTAATGAGTATGGTGCTATTTATGGGTTCAAATAAAAGCAGCAGAAGGGTAATGTATAGGGAAATTATAAAGGAGTCTAACTCTGTTACATTGGGGAAGATATATTCCAAGGTAAACCCACTGTCAGAGTGCCGAATTCCTGAGATTGTCTGCCCTGCCTGTGGTCTAGATATCTCTAGAGCCCCCAGGAACACCCCTGCTTGAGGTACTGTTTACTTTGGCAGTTAATGAAATCCTCCCGAGATGTGCATAAGCTTATCATCTGGAATGCCCTCCCAAAGCATTTAGTGTTATAAATTTCCCTCTCAACATTGCCTTCTGTGCATCCCATAGGTTGTGTTTTTGTTTTCATTTGTCTCAATATTTACTGATCTCCCTTTTAATTTCTTCTTTGACCCATTATTTGTTTAATACTGTGTTATTTACTTTTATATATTTGTGGTTTTCCAGTTTCCTGCTTGTAACTGATTTCCTCCTTCATTCCATTTTAGTTAGAGAAGATACTTTGCAAAATTTCAAATATTTTAAATGTATGGATACTTGTTTTGTGACTCAACAAATGGTCTTTCCTGGAGAATGATCCATATGCACTTGAGAAGAATGTATATCTTGCTGCTTTGGGGAGCAATGTTTTCTTTGCATCTGTTATGTCTATTTCATTTCTTATATCATTCAAATTATTTCTTTCCTTATTGACCTTCTGTCTAGTTGTCCTATCCCTTGATGTGTGTGATGTGGTGAAGTCTCCAACTATTAATGTAGAGACATCTATTTCTCCCTTCAGTTCTGCCAGTGTTTGCCTCTTGCATTTTGGGGCACCATACACATAGGTACATAAATATTTATGATTATGATATCTTCTTGGTGGATTGCCAATTTTATTAATGTAAAGTGTCCTTTTTTTTCTCTTGTAAAAGCTTTTGACTTAAAGTCTACTTTGCCTTCTATTAGTATAGTTACCCTAGCTCTTTTTTGGTCTTATATATTACATAAGCAACAAAAACTATGAAAGAGAAGATTGAAATGTTTTACTTCATCATAATTAAAACTTCTGTGGTTCAAAGGATACTATCAAGAAAATGAAAAGACAACCCACAAAATGGGAGAAAATATTTGAAAATTATATATCTGATAATGGACTTGTATCCAGAATATATAAATAACTCTTACAACTCAATAAGAAAATGACAAATAAATCAATTTTAAAAAGGGCAAAGAATCTGAATGGAAATTTCACCAAGGAGGATAAACAAATGACCAATAAGCACAGTAAAAGGTGTTCAACATCATTAGTTATTAGTGAAATGCAAGTAAAAGGCAAAATAAGATATCACTCTGCAACTACTAAGATGACCATAGTAAAAATCTAGTTCAAGTAAAAAGGATGGTGAGTAGGTTAAAGACATACAGGGATCCAAAGAAAGTGAAGGACAGGAACTAATACATGGTTAAGATTCCCAGGAACTGGAACTGGAATAGGAGTGGACATGTTACGATTGAAAACTGTAGAGCCAGGATGAATTATTTCAGATCCTGGGTTTGCCACTGACTGGCTCTGTGACCTTATGCAATTCATTTAACCAATCTCTGCTTCAATTCCTTCACCTGTAAAATGTGAATAATATTCATATTTTCTACATAGGGTTGCTGTAAGGATTAATTGAGGTATTATAGATAAAGAATTAAGAAGGGTGGCTGGCACATAAGTGTATTTATAAATATTAACTATTATTATTAAAATCAGGCACCAAGGTAGGTGTCTCTCTTGTGATCCAGACTTTTTCCATGACTTTTCTCCTTCTATCTGTTGATCTGCCTTGTTCTCTTTTTTCTGAAATACAATTTCCTCTGCATTTGTTGCTCTATATTAGTTCTGTTCCTTCAAAACTTCAGCTTGCACATGGTCCTTTAGCTTCCTATACTTCAAAATTATGGTCATGTAGTGTGATGGTTCAGAGCACAGACTCAAGAGCTAGACTTCTTATGTTTTCATCTTTGCTCTAAACTTACTAACTGTGATCCTCTGAGTTATATGGTCTCTCTGCAATTCCATATCCTGATGTTTTAAATGATGGAGATAGTCAGTTATGAGGATTGAATGAGTTACAACTTTATCTGGCATATATGGCAAGTATTACATGAGCATTTGTTATCATTATTATATCAATTAACAATGCATCCTTTTGGCTTCTTCTTGCTATTAACTGCATCAAAGTTAGAGTTTGCTTGGCTTAGCCCATTTTTTATATGTTGGAATCCATGGCCATAAGTTGATTCCAAGCTTAGGAATAGATTGCCCTTGTTTAGGTACCCAGTCATGGACAAGTCTGTCATGCCAGAACAATGAGTTCAAATATACTAAACATATTTAGTATTCTTGGTGGGATTTCCAAAGTGGGAAGTTTATATTTCCTTTAGAGTATGAGCAGGCAATTGCTATAAATATATCAAGAGCACTTACATAGAATTCTTTATTTTTATTTTTATTTTTTAAACAAGTTTTAGATTAAATACATGTTACATCAATAATAAAGGGGATTCCCATATACACTATCCCTTGCTCCTCCCACACTTTCCTGCATTAACAATATCTTTCTTAGTGTGGTACACTTGTTACAATTGAAAACTTATTGAAGCATTGCTACTAAACACAGTATATAGATGACATTATATTTTACACTTTGCACTCAAAATTTTATAAGTTTTGAAAAAATGTATAATAGCCTGTAAACATCATTGTAATGTTCTGCAGGACAATTCCAATGTTCCCCAAATGCCATATGCTGCACTTATTCTTCCTTCTCCCTCCCCTCAGAACATCTGGTAACCATTGCCTTAGTATCAATGATACAAGTTCTTCCATTGTTAGAATAATACATCTATTTTTCTTCTTAGTTGCATTCTCACCTTATGTTTGTACATTCCTCAATCTTGAGGATTTCTGGATGATGATGTTTACTGCATTTCTGACTGAGAGGGGTCTTAGATCCCATGGAATAGATGGATGGAACTGTCTTACTTGCAGGTGTGGATACTCTCTGTTTTTTGGGATGGGTGTTGTCCATCATCATAATTTTGTTAGCTGTTCTGGGGAAGTCCAATGAACAGGACAGTAGGTGTTGCACCTCTGCTGAGATTCAGGGCTCAACTGGCATATGAACAAACCAAAGATTTAAGTCTCTGGGACATATATTTAATGAGCATAGTGCTATTATAGGTTCAGATAAAAGGGGCAGAAGAGCCATATGCAGGGAAATTATAAATGAGTCTAACTCTTTTACATTAGGGAGCATATATTCCAAAGTAAGGCCACTGAAAGGGTGCTGAATCCCTGAGATTGTTTGCCCTGTATAGAGTGCCTAGATGTCTTTAGCATCCTCAGAAGTCCTGCTTTTTGAGGCACTGTTAAATATGGCAGTCAATGAGATCTTGCTGAGACGTGCATAAACATAACTTCTGGAATGACCTCCTGACTCACTTTG